>JARYGA010015229.1:0-36500 GCA_030545235.1 Helianthus tuberosus | reverse complement strand
TAATCTGGCTCGCAGGAATATCATTTTGTCACACCCCGACCACGTAAGACAACAAATCGTGGCGGAAACGTCGGGGAGTGTTGTAACAGTATCATTGTTTCATAACACATGGATCGAAGTTCTGTTTTATTGATTTTAAATGTATTACATTACATTGAAATTAGAAACATAACATGAACAAATAGACTTTCATTGTTATTTAGTCACTAAGGCCTTGTCCATTCCTATGTGAGCATGCATCAATATCACCATCAATCATCACCAACTATGATACCTGAAACACATGTGAAAATACGTTAGCATAAAATGTCGGCGAGTACATAGGTTTTATGTGAGTGTCAGATTCATGGCTCCTTTATATTTTGAAAATAACTTGAACACCTTTGTTATTTGATAATTAGAAAACCAAGTTTTGTAAAATGTTTGTAATGTAAATTGAAATAACCAAGTCAAAATAGTGTAGTTATAATTTTATGAAATCTCGATACCATGAAACTTAACTTAAAACATTTGTTTTAAATAAACCCAGATTGTAAATCGTTTTTGAAATAAAACTCGAATATTTTATAATGTTAGAAAAACCTTGTAATATAACTTTTTTTTTGATAACCTTGCCCAAGTGATCTAGATAACGCAACGAAATATAATGTGTTAAAAGCACTTATATATAGGAAGTACCAGCGGCGTATCCACCATGCTTTTAGCACATTACCCCCGCCCCGTTACCTAATCACTTCCCTAACCCAACGGTTCAAACAGTTTCAAACAGTTCACATCAATCAATCAATTTCAAACGGTTCACATAAATTAAACAGTTTCAAACGGTTCCAACAGTCCAAATAATTCACATAGACCAAATAGCTTCAAACGGTTCAAACAATTTAAAATGTAAAACAATGTGTCCATATGCTGGATGAACATATGCAACAAAATGTAATATACTAAAATCAATGTGCTAGCATGCTAAGTGAACATACATAGCAAAACCTAATGAAATCATGTACTATATACGTACTAATGAACATAGTAAGTATATGATATAAAAACATGAAAAGCATGAAAGTAACAAGTAGGCACATGTGTATCACCCCAAAATGTTTGAAAACAGTAACAGAGGGGACTATGTACTCACTTGAGGATGCTTAGAAGTCTTTAACAACAACCAAGTAAAGCTAGAGGGATCACGGAAATCAAATGGCACCTAATATAGATAACTACGTTAATAACCGGACCTAAATCGGGAGATCGGATAGAATGAGGTTTCGTAAACCAAATGAGTATTGGGACTCATATGACATGGTTTAACAAAGCCTACATACTAAATCAAAACCTAACCTAAGTGCTTACGACCCATTACGACCCGTTTAGGTAGCTTATGCTACTTTAACGCGTCGTTCGCGTAAAACGCGATCGGACCGCCTAACTAGTCCTATGACAAGTATTATATGCCTTAACAAGTCTAATAATGTTTCCTAATCAGTTTAGATGTAAAAATTTAGGTTACATATGATTAAAATGAATTTATGCGCAAAAGGGCATTTTGGTCATTTTACCTAAGGCATATAAACAACCTATCATACAACTAACTAAACGAAGTGACAATAAGTTTAACCTCGGAAGGTTATTCCCTATACACCTATGATCACAATATATGCTTGGTCGGATCCTAATGATCGACCAAACGGGTCGGGTTCGAAAGTATAAGCGCTTGTTTAGACCGCTTATCTTACGACCCTATACAAGCACTAATCTAAAAGTGACGAGTTAAACATGTTAAAACATGTTTAACAAGGTTTGAAAACAAGTTTGATATCAAAACAAAAGGTTTTGATACCCAAGAATAGTTTGGTTGTAAAATATACAAGAATATGCATTTTGACCGAAACTATGACTCGTCACTATGCCTAAAATAACGTGGTAATCAGTAGGTATAGTCACCAAGGACTATGACCATCGTGATTACGCTCACGTTGCGAAATTCAAATGAACTTCGTGTTGACCATTGACTGGTCAAAGCAGAAAGTCAAACACTGTTTGTCTTTTACTCTTAAAAACGCATAAAAGCATGAAAGAATACTTACAACGGGTCCAAGCTAGGAAGGTTTGATCTAAAAATTCTCAGGTATGAAGCTTTGAGCTTCAACTTAGAGAATAATTAGACCAAATGTGAGGAACAAATGAAATCTTGGTGGGTATTTATAGATTTTAGTCCACCGTTAAGATCGTTCCTCGATTCATGAGCTTCAATCTCAACCATACAAGTGCACCCACTGATTTGTAATACAATGGGTACTTAAAACAAGCACATAGGTTGAGGAAAACCATGGGAAAAAGCCTGAAACCAGCGGCAAAACCAGAAAATAGATTTGCTGATCTGGGCAGTCTACGCAACCCGCATAAGATGAGCCTTCATCTTACGCGCCCTGCGAGGGCTAACTATCCAGAAATGTCAGAAATGGTCCCTGCACTTGATAAACTCAGTTTTTGGCACGTTTAAGCCCCGTTAACCCCATATCTAGGCTCTAAAATGAAGTTAAAGTATAGGGAACATGAAATGTGCTCAAAAATATCTCGGATGTCGGTTCGTTTGGTCGTACGATTGCGTTGTTCGGTTAATTACGACGAAACACGAACGGACGCGAAAAAATGATCCAAATTACGCGACAAATGGAATTTTATCATGCCAATCACTAAAATAAAATATTTTAATGATTACATAAATTTTTGGATGTCCGGATATATTCAGAACGTAAGATATGCGCGAAAATGCAAACTTATGCACTTTTTGACTCTTTTAGTCCCTGTTTGACCAAAAAGTTTATTTTTGCGCACCAAATGTGACAACCCGGAACTTCAGGTTAATGCTTTAACCTAACACAATTAATTTGGTCGCACAATCTTTAGCGTTGCATGGAACTATGCATTACTTTATGCATTATCTGACTAACAAGAGAACTTTGTGCCTTAACTGTAAACTATATGTGGTGTGTGTGTTTTATGTAAAAGATGATACTTAGGGGTGAGTAGAGTAGTTAGTGAAACCTTAATAACTCCTAACCCTAAAATCTCCCTCACAAATCATTCTACAGCAGTTCAAATCATTCTCTCTAGTCACCTTCTACAACCATTTCTCTCATCATTCTTGGCTGCATAAGTTCTCTTCCATCAATCTTGATCTTCCAATCCATCTAGAATCAGCCTAAGGTAAATGTTTACTGATTGTATGTTGTTAATCCTTGATCATTTGATTCATGAAAACCCTAGTTCTCCAAACAATGGTTCTGTGTTTATTGATCATCCTGATTATTGTGAAATGGTTTGTGAATAGTTGTGTAATCACTTGCCTGACATTAAGATGACTGATATGTTAGAATTGTTTGATTTTTGATTAGATTACAGCCTTGCCAATGAATGAAAATAGGGTTTTGATCGTAACCTGTAACTGTTCCATTGAAAACTGTAAATTGGTTTTTGGAAATCACGCATGTTGTTAACCCGGAGTTAAGTGTCAGGGTTTTGTGAAGTCACAAATCCGAGTTTTTAACATGACACTTACCTCCGAGTTTATTAAAGAAACATGAAGTCTGGATTCATTATAAGGACCCCTTGAGTCCAAGTTTTGATGATTGGAATAAGATCTGTGTTTATTGTTTTGTATATGGTCCGAGTTTAGTTGGGAGAGGGTGTCCGGGTTTGCTATGAAATCAAGTCCAAGTTTTATCCTTCACACATTAGTCCAAGTTTTGTCCTTCACACATTAGTCCAAGTTTTATCCTTCACACATTAGTCCAAGTTTTATGGATTTTGTTGGGTCTGAGTTTGTAAGGGGATGCCTTGTCCGAGTTGAATAGGTGGGGGTTTGGTTCGAGTTTGTTAAATGTTGCCTGAAAAATACCTAACATGCCACTGTGTGCTACTGTATGTATATTCAGTCTTGTATGATGAAATCTGTAAACGATAATCATAAAGGACCCTGATGTTTGGACACTGAGGGATTGCAAATCCTATTTAAACCCTATTTGAACGTAAACACTTACATTGAGATTATGTGCAATGTACCTTAGGTCGCGTGTAACGAACCTAACCATTAATTAACGCTAGAAGCACATTATCAAACCGAGCAAACCAAGGTGAGTTTACTGCTGTTTTCCCAAGCATGCATCCCGGGAAGGGATATCGGGTAACGTTTTCAGGGAAGAATGTCAGGTTAACGTGATGTTTGTTATTACTCAGTTTCTATCATATAAGACCCCTTACATCTACCGATTGTTGCCGGGAAGGCAACGAGGTATTTAGTTGATAGCGCTATTAGGTTTGGCACCCTCACACCGGGCCGGAATGGACGGGCGTGAACTATTTACCTTGACCACTTGACCAATGCTTTGATAGTGGCATTGGGGTTTGGGCAAACACATCTAGTAGCCACATACGGTAATCGAGTTAATAACATCATCAAAACATATCGTTGAACTGTTTTAAACACATATCTGGTAACTAAACGCGTTAACAAAACTTTGAACTCACCAGCGTCGTCTGACACATTTGTCTGCATGCTTGCAGGTCATTAGATACTCGATAAGGACTTGCTAATTGGGAGTGCTGGAGTGGTTGTGGGTCGAGCCTCTTGGAAATTTGTTACGTTGACTCTAAACTCATGTTTTGGAAACAATTGTATTACATTTTATGTTACGCTTCCGCCGAATACTTAATTTGGTTTAACTTATGGTTTGGATTTATATTTTAAATGAATGGAATGTTTTATTTAATTTATGAGTTCAATGTGATTGGTGGCTTGGATCCTGGTACGTCACACGTCTCGCGGGGGTTTCCTTATGTGGTATTTTGGGGGTGTGACAGTTTGGTATCAGAGCCACTGGTTATAGTGAACTAGGTTTTACAACGTTTTTTGTAAAACCAGACTATAACCGAACAACTTCGAAAATCGACCATGACACTCAGCTCCAGATTGCAAGGTTCGTCTTCTGTTTACTTTATGCATTACTTGTTTAGTAGTCACACTCACAGCTTGCATGAAACAATATATTGGGTACTATGGTGATTTGATCGTGTGACATGACTCTTTAACTCTTGTGATTCGTAATCCTGTAATACTTCCTGTTTTGCTACTTGAACGTGGGGGAAACTTTTAGCACAAGTTAAGAGGCACTGAAATGAGCATGCAAATCGCCTTGTTATTATGGGTGCACACATAATAATAACATGAGGTGCATGTAAGTCCCAGTGAGGCTTGACGAGTGTGAGAAGAGTTATGCCCTATTGTGTGTAAACTAGGTAGTACATAGATCTCAACGTGGTGCTTGACTTTTGCCATATCTCGACTCCTAAATTTGTTCTCTCTCCATATATAGAATCATGAGTGGATGAGGACATGGACGTGGTTACATCGCGATGACCCAAGCTGAGCTGACAAACTTAATCAACACACGTGTGGTTGAGGCTTTGGCAGCCTACCAAGCTGGTACGAAATGTACCAAATACTTTTAATCTTGTGTCGTGTACACAACTCTTATTCCTGTGTTGTCTTTTCTTTCGTCCAGCGCATCCGAACAACCAGCCTGCTTGCACGTTTAAAACGTTCATGGATTGTAAGCTGCAGACCTTCAGTGGGACTGAAGGGGCTGTAGGACTTCTGCGATGGTTTGAGAAAGCCGAATCAGCGTTTGCAATGTGTAACTGTCCTGCTGGGGACAGAGTGAAGTACACTACGGGAACGCTTGAGGATGGTGCCCTGACATGGTGGAATGCCCAGGTTCAGCTGTTGGGCATCGAAGAGGCTAATGCAACTACCTGGGATGATTTTAAGTAGCTGATAAGGGAGGAGTATTGTCCTCGTGATGAGATACAGAAACTAGAGAATGAGTATTATGACCTGAAGATGGTGGGGTCAGAGATTGAAGCGTACGCGAAACGATCGCATGAGTTGGCGATCATGTGCCCGAACTTGTCCCGACCTCCGCATCGAAGAATAGAATTGTTCATCAAGGGATTAGCTCCATGGGTGAAGGGTTTGGTTACTGCAGCAAACCTCAACAACTTAACTCAGATTGTTCGTTTGGCTCATAAAATCACCGATCAGGAGGTGGAGAGTGGTTCTTTACCACCGCGTGTTTCTGCCACTACTGCTGCTGCAACCACCGCTACTACGCCTGCTAGTGATAACAAGCCGAAATGGAACGACGCTGATAAAGCAACCAGTGCCAGCTAGTCTCAGAAAAGGCCAGACCATAGCAACAACCGCAGTTTCAGTCAGTCGTCTTCAGTCAATCAAGGCCAGGGCAGTAATCAGAATCAGGGTTCTTATGGTGGGAAGAAGCTGCAGTGCAACAAGTGTGGCTATCATCATCATGGGCAGTGTGTCCGGGCTTGCCGTAGGTGCGATAAAGTGGGCCATGAGGCCAAAGACTGTAGAGCCCCGCAGCCAAAGCAGCAGCAGCAAAACCAGCAGTATCAGCGACAGCAAAGGCAACAACCCCAGCAGAACCAGGGCTTTAAAAGGGGGTGTTATCAATATGGGGATTAGGGCCACTTCAAGCGGGATTGCCCTCAGTTAAATCGGAATGCCAACGACAACAACCACCAGAATAATAACAACAATGCCGGAAACAACAACAATAATGGCAACAATGGGGGAAATGGTGCTCGGGGAAGGGGATTCGTGCTTGGTGCCGGTGATGCTAGGAACGACGGCAATGTCGTGACTGGTACGTTTTCTGTGAACAACCTTATTGCTTCTGTGTTATTTGATTCCGGTGCCGATTGGAGTTATGTGTCCCTAGAGTTTAGCTAGCGATTAGGGTTAACTCCAACACCTTTAGAGGTTAAGCATGTAGTAGAACTAGCCGATAGTAAAATGATAGAAGCTTCGCATGTCCTTTTTGGGTGTAAACTAGATCTCGTGGGTCAAGTGTTTGATATTGACCTCCTTCCTGTTACCCTTGGTAGTTTTGAAGTAGTGGTTGGTATGGATTGGTTGTCTAAACACCAAGCTGAGATTCTGTGAAAGGAAAAGATTGTACGTATCCCTCTCCCTGATGGAGAGTCATTATCAGTTCAAGGGCATCGTAGTGGGATGATGGTTGGTATTATCTCGGCTATGCAAGCACAGAAATGTCTACGAAAGGGATATCTTGCAATTCTAGCACTAGTTACTGACACTCCGTCTGAAGAGAGAAATATCGAGGATCTGCCAGTCGTACGTGAATTTGCCGATGTATTTCCTGAGGAGCTACCTGGTCTACCTCCTCACCGTCTAGTAGAATTTCAGATTGACCTTGAGCCAGGAGCGGCTCCAGTCGCTCATGCTCCATACCGTTTAGCACCTGGAGAGTTGTAAGAGTTGTCTAATCAACTGCAAGAGTTATTGGATAGAGGCTTTATTCGACCCAGTTCTTCGCCTTGGGGAGCCCCAGTGTTGTTTGTAAAGAAGAAAGACGGGTCCTTTTGCATGTGTATTGATTATCGGGAACTCAACAAGGTGACTATCAAGAACCGTTACCCATTGCCACGCATCGACGACTTGTTTGACCAGTTGCAAGGGTCAAGTTTTTATTCGAAGATCGACTTAAGATCGGGCTATCATCAGGTGAGAGTCCGAGAGGAGGATGTTCCGAAAACGGCTTTTCGAACGCGTTATGGGCACTATGAGTTCTTGGTTATGCCGTTTGGGTTGACGAATGCGCCAGCGGTCTTCATGGATCTCATGAACCGCGTATGCAAACCGTATCTTGACGACTTCGTTATTGTGTTTATTGACGACATTCTCATCTACTCGAAGAGCAAGGAAGACCATGAGCGGCACCTGCGTCTTATTTTGGAACTTCTAAGGAAGGAGCAGCTCTAAGCGAAGTTTTCTAAGTGTGACTTCTGGATTCGGGAGGTACACTTCCTTGGCCATATAGTGAATGAATTGGGGATACACGTGGATCCTGCAAAAGTTGACGCTGTTAAGAATTGGGCGACACCAAACACTCCTTCTGAGGTGCGACAATTTCTTGGTCTCGCTGGGTATTATCGGAGATTTATCAAGGATTTTTCGAAGATCGCGCAACCTCTTACTTCATTAACACAGAAGGGCGTAGTATACTCATGGGGAAAGAAACAAGAAGAGGCCTTCCAGTTATTAAAACAGAAACTCTGCAGTGCGCCGATCTTGTCTTTACCTGAAGGTACAGAAGACTTTGTAGTATACTATGATGCTTCCATACAGGGTCTGGGTTGCATACTGATGCAACGCAACAATGTGATAGCCTATGCTTCCCGACAATTGAAGGTTCATGAGAAGAACTATACGACGCACGACTTGGAGTTGGGAGCCGTGGTGTTTGCACTCAAAATCTGGAGGCATTACATGTACGGTACTAAATGTACTATTTATACCGACCACAGGAGCCTTCAGCACATCTTTGACCAGAAGGAATTAAATATGCGACAGCGTCGCTGGGTAGAACTACTGAACGACTATGACCGTGCAATCAAGTATCATCCAGGAAAGGCCAATGTTGTAGCAAACGCTCTCAGTTGAAAGGAAACAAAACCCAAACATGTTCGCGCTTTGCAGCTCACCATTCATTCTAACCTGCCTGATCAGATCCGTTCGGCTCAGGCCGAGGCGTTAAAGGGAGAAAACTACGAAGCTGAGTATTTACGGGGTATGGAGAAACGACTTGAGAAGAGGTCAGATGGCATTTACTATTTCATGGAGCGGATATGGATTCCATTGTTTGGTAACCTTAGAGAACTTGTGATGGACGAAGCATACAAGTCTCGATACTCTGTTCATCCAGGCTCAGATAAAATGTATCAAGATCTTAAAGTCATGTATTGGTGGCCGAAGATGAAAGCTCACATCGCAACTTATGTGAGTAAATGTCTAACATGCTCGAAAGTTAAAGTGGAATACCAGAAGCTGTCTGGATTGCTGCAACAACCAGAAATACCCATGTGGAAATGGGAACAGATTGCTATGGATTTTTTCACCGGGCTACCGAGAACTCAAAACGGAAACGATACCATCTGGGTGATCGTTGATCGCCTCACGAAGTCAGCACACTTTTTAGCAATCAAGGAAACAGACAAGTTTTCACAACTAGCTGTTGTCTACCTAAAGGAAGTGATTTCTTGGCATAGTGTGCCGACATCTATTATCTCTGACCGTGACCCACGTTTCATTTTGGATTTGTGGCAGTCGATGCACAAATCGTTCGGATCGCGCCTCGACATGAGTACTGCTTATCACCCACAGACGGATGGTCAAAGTGAATGAACCATCCAGACACTAGAAGATATGTTGCGGGCGTGCGTAATTGACTTTGGCAAGGGTTGGGAGAAACATTTGCCTCTAATAGAGTTTTTGTATAACAATAGTTACCATACCAGTATTAAGGCAGCTCCATTCGAAGCATTGTATGGACGGAAATGTCGTTCACCTCTCTGTTGGGCTGAGGTGGGTGACAGTCAGATTACAATCCCGGAATTGGTGCTTGAAACCTCTGAGAAAATTGTTCAGATCAGGAATCGTATGGCGGCAGCGCGTGATCGTCAGAAAAGCTACGCTGATGAGCGTAGGAAACCTTTGGAATTCGAAGTTAATGATCGCGTTATGTTGAAGGTCTAACCCTGGAAGGGTGTGGTTCATTTTGGAAAACGCGGCAAGCTTAACCCACGATATGTTGGGCCATTTAAGATTTTGGAACGAATTGGTAAAGTGGCCTACAAGCTGGAGTTACCTACTGAGTTGGGTAACGTTCATGATGACTTCCACGTATCGCAGTTAAAGAAGTGTTTATCGGATGAAACACTGGTAGTACCATTTCAGGAGCTGAAAATCGACAACAAGTTGCAATTTGTCGAGGAACCTATTGAAATCATGGACCTGGAGGTCAAAGTCCGTAAGCACAATCATATTCCAATTGTGAGAGTTTGTTGGAACTCAAGGCGTGGACCGGAGTTCACGTGGCAACGCGAGGATCAGATGAAGCTCAAGTACCCACATTTATTCCCAGAGGACAAGTCCAAGCCTGGAAAATATAGATCTAATGCAACTAGTGAATTTCAGGACGAAATTCCCATTCAAGTTGGGGATGATGTGGTACCCGCGGAAAATCCCCAGTCATCCTGAGTTACCGTCTTGCTTTTTTGGGTTGCTTATCAAATTTCGGGACGAAATTTCTTTCAAGTTGGGGATGATGTGACAACCCGGAACTTCATGTTAATACTTTAACCTAAAACAATTAATTTGGTCGCACAATCTTTAGCATTGCATGGAACTATGCATTACTTTATGCATTATCTGACTAACACGAGAACTTTGTGCCTTAACTGTAAACTATATGTGGTGTGTGTGTTTTATGTAAAAGATGATACTTAGGGGTGAGTAGAGTAGTTAGTGAAACCTTAATAACTCCTAACCCTAAAATCTCCCTCACAAATCATTCTACGACAGTTCAAATCATTCTCTCTAGTCACCTTCTACAACCATTTCTCTCATCATTCTTGGCTACACAAGTTCTCTTCCATCAATCTTGATCTTCCAATCCATCTAGAATCAGTCTAAGGTAAATGTCTAATGATTGTATATTGTTAATCCTTGATCATTTGATTCATGAAAACCCTAGTTCTCCAAACAACGGTTCTGTGTTTATTGATCATCCTGATTATTGTGAAATGGTTTGTGAATAGTTGTTAATCACTTGCCTGACATTAAGATGACTGATATGTTAGAATTGTTTAATTGTTGATTAGATTACAGCCTTGCTAATGAATGAAAATAGGGTTTTGATCGTAACCTGTAACTGTTCCATTGAAAACTGTAAATTGGTTTTTGGAAATCACGCATGTTGTTAACCCGGAGTTAAGTGTCAGGGTTTTGTGAAGTCACAAATCCGAGTTCTTAACATGACACTTACCTCCGAGTTTATTAAAGAAACATGAAGTCCGGATTCATTATAAGGACCCCTTGAGTCCGAGTTTTGATGACTGGAATAAGATCCGAGTTTATTGTTTTGTATATGGTCCGAGTTTAGTTGGGAGAGGGTGTCCGGGTTTGATATGAAATCAAGTCCAAGTTTTATCCTTCACACATTAGTCCAAGTTTTATCCTTCACACATTAGTCCAAGTTTTATGGATTTTGTTGGGTCCGAGTTTGTAAGGGGATGCCTTGTCCGAGTTTATTAGGTGGGGGTTTGGTTCGAGTTTGTTAAATGTTGCATGAAAAACACCTAACATGCTACTGTGTGCTACTATATGTATGTTCAGTCTTGTATGATGAAATCTGTAAACGATAATCATAAAGGACCCTGATGTTTGGACACTGAGGGATTGGAAATCCTATTTAAACCCTATTTGAACGTAAACACTTACATTGAGATTATGTGCAATGTACCTTAGTCGCGTGTAACGGACCTAACCATTAATTAACGCTAGAAGCACATTATCAAACCGAGCAAACCAAGGTAAGTTCACTGCTCTTTTCCCAAGCATGCATCCCGGGAAGGGATATCGGGTAACGTTTTCAGGGAAGAATGTCAGGTTAACGGGATGTTTGTTATTACTCAGTTTCTATCATATAAGACCCCTTACATCTACCGATTGTTGTCGGGAAGGCAACGAGGTATTTAGTTGCTAGCGCTATTAGGTTTGGCACCCTCACACCGGGCCGGAATGGACAGGCGTGAACTATTTACCTTGACCACTTGACCAATGCTTTAATAGTGGCATTGGGGTTTGGGCAAACACATCTAGTAGCCACATACGGTAATCGAGTTAATAACATCATCAAAACATATCGTTGAACTGTTTTAAACACATATCTGGTAACTAAACGCGTTAACAAAACTTTGAACTCACCAGCGTCGTCTGACACACTTGTCTGCATGCTTGCAGGTCGTTAGATACTCGATAAGGACTTGCTATCTGGGAGTGCTGGAGTGGTTGTGGGTCGAGCCTCTTGGAAATTTGTTACGTTGAATCTAAACTCATGTTTTGGAAACAATTGAATTACATTTTATGTTATGCTTCCGCTGAATACTTAATTTGGTTTAACTTATGGTTTGGATTTATATTTGAAATGAATGGAATGTTTTATTTAATTTATGAATTCAATGTGATTGGTGGCTTGGATCCTGGTACGTCACACGTCTCGTGGGGGTTTCCGCATGTGGTATTTTGGGGGTGTGACACCAAACATCTCAAATCCTATTTCTAAGCTATGTAAAGGATATTTAGGGCATATTTAACTTATGATCTAGTTCCGAAATGTTCGTCACAGTACGAATCGGCATACTTTCGCAGTTTGTCGAAATTAGTCCCTTTGATCGAATAAACTTGATTTCGCCACACCAAACCCTCCAAAACTTATTCCTAAGTTATGTAAAGGTTATTTAAAGTATGTTAAGCCTATGTCACTGTTCTGGAGTGTTTGTTGCATTAAACTGGTTATATTTACGCATCAGTTCGCGTATAACCTTCCAGAAAGCGATTTAAAGCTCGAAATCGAACAAGAATTGATATGTGCAATTGATACACATATTTATACAAATCCCAAGTTTGAAACACAATATTTCATTGATTTGGTATTTGTTTGATGGTCGCGGAGGCACAGGTGTCACACATTTCAACTTCGACTATGTGTGGGCTATGTGGAACGAAACTAGAGGCGTTTGAGCATCTGTTTTCCTCATGTGTGGTGGCCGCTATGCTTTGGAGCGCCATTTGGACATGATGTAAATTGCCCCTATATTTGTATTTTTCAGTGCAAGATGTGCTAAACTTTCACAAGCACCCGTCGGGAGGGGAAAAGAAAAGAAAGATCACTTATGTCATTATGTTGTTGGTCACGTGCTGGTGTATGTGGAAAGCTAGGAACAAGGCGATATTCAAAGATCAACCAGTTAAGATAGATAAAATTCTTAGGGAAATCAAGTCGCAATCCTTCTTATGGATAAAGAATCGGTCAAGTTTACTTTGTTTAGATTCGAATAGTTGGACCACTTTGCTTTGTAATTGTTTTTTTGGTCATCTTGTTACCTTTGCTAGCGGCTTGCTAGGAGGCGTTTTTATTGAATGTTACGCCTCACTTTTTTTTTAATGTACCCAAACTGCTCAACCTATCTATTTATGGAATATATAATTATGCATGTTTGTTTAAAGCTATATCATTAAATTATTATCATTCTAGATATTCTGATTGCTTCTACACTTTTTTTTTTGTTATTTCAACGTCGTATTAATCCATTTAGTGAGCAATGACTGAGATTCATGCTATCTTTTTTGGTAGTTGTCCTAGCTTTTTGTGACCCTCTTTCAAATCTAAGCAAGTTTTGTTTGGATATATAACAATCCATTTAAAATTTTTACTCCAATAAAAAAAATACACTTATACAAAATGCTACTAGACCTGGCAAACGGGTCAGGTTGGGTCATGGGTCAAAACGGGTCCGGGTCAAAACGGGTTCGGGTCAAAACGGGTCAGTTACAAAAAAAGGATTGTTTTGGTTCGGGTCGAGACAGGTTCGGGTCGGAACGGGTTCGGGTTGAAACGGTTTCGGGTCAGAATAGGTTTCGGGTCGGGTCGGTTTGGTTAAACAATGCTATTTAAAAAAAAAGATTGTACACCAAGGGGCAATTTTGTCGGGTTGAAACGGGTCCGGGTCGGTTCGGGTTGAAACGGGTCCGGGTGGGCTATGTGACTCTAATCAGAACTGATAAGAACACCAAGAAATTGCATTAAATACTGCAAAGACTGCAATGAATAGTACATAAATTGCATTTAATATTATTAAACAAGATCACAACCTATTTAGTCTAGTTTCAAAGGAGTAAACAAATGCAACCTGTTTCCCGAACAAAGCGAATAGATTGAACACACATGTATTATTATATCTAGTTGATGACCCAAGCCTGATATACATTGTGCTTCTATTTTTTTCTTCTCTACATTGTTGATTGGCACCACACACTTTACACAATTAAGTTACAAGCTAATGGTTTAAATCTTAAGAGCATTACAATCTCTTAACTTTCAATGTTGAGAAACTATAATACAAAACTAGCACTTGCAAGTTAGGAAAAGTTAGGAAAATAAATTAAATTACTAAATATCAAATTATATTAAATTGTAGCAGTTGCATGAGAATTGAGAACATCAACCTCTTCTACAGATATAAGTTTTATATTAAGAGTATTACCAACTGGTTCTTGTGTCTTTTGGCGATATAATAACAAACCACCATAAGTCAAAACCGAAACAGTCTGTTAAGGTGAAATGCTTCAAGCATAAAACTTAATTCAAGAACTAGTATATCTTTTGCTTCAGCTTGTGTTCAGTACACTTACTGATTTAGTTTGTTTTTATAAATCTAAATACATTTAACTCACCCTAAAGTGTGAATTCTATAGGTCAAAATGATTGTTTTGCCTATTTAGACACTTGCATTCATGAAGATAAATTTAATATTGACTTACAAGTTACAACCTACAAGAATATGTGTTCTATAACTCTATTGTTTGTACCAGACTACCAGTTCCATAAAACTCTACCCAACTTAATACAATCAAATACAACATTTTAGCCTAATAAATAAAAAACAAAGAAGCAAGACTGAATTCATTGTTCCAAACATAATTCCACATGCAAATCTTTATTTTTCTAACATAATTAGTTAAATTTTATCATAAAACAAACAATAAACATAACAAACACATCTAAATCGTCAAAAACTTAAAAAAAAAATAATCAAAATCAAATTAAAAATAACATGTACGAACCGGAAAACGACGTTATCGAACTTTCAAACCCTAACGAAGATAATGAAGAATTAATCTACATGTGATTCTATTCAAACCCTAACGAAGATGATGTTCTAATTGAAGATGGTGAATTAATCTTCTAATGTAAACCCGCTTTATTGAAGATGATGTTCAGTGACATTCAGTCGACGTTTCTTCAATCTTCTTCTTCACAGGTTCACCCGTGGTTTTTTATTCAAACCCTAGTTAATGACCCGTATGACCCGTACTTTTAATTTCATCAACCCAGCTTGACTCGTGGATAAGAGTTATAACTTTTTAAATGACCCACTTTGACCCCCTTGTTTAATTTTTTTAACCCAAAACAACCTATTGTAGTTTTTAAAAGGGTTAAAATGACCCATATAATAGCTTTTGGGTCAGGATTGCCCCCTCTAATGCTACTTTTGTATAACTAATGCAGATGGCCTGATATGCCCTATTTCTCCTTTCTCAACCCTTGACATTATTCGGTGGCTTTCCTTGATATGCATGTTTGTTTTCCTAATGTTGCATCTTATGGTAAACTATGTATATTAAAAATTTAACAAGCGATAGTAACTTATTTTAGCCTCAATAAGAAACAATTATAACAAGTCAATTCCCAAATATAGATATCAGACGAGTATGAATGGATTGTGTACAAGGATTTTGACTTGAGATTTAGACTACAAATACATGTGTATATATCTTTTTGCATATTTATTTAGGCAAGTGAACCAAGTCGAGAAGGAGGTTAACGGGATTTCGGATACATGAGGGTGTATAGATGAACATGTTCACATGAATACATTAGATGAACGGATTAATTTCATATATTCACTTACAAACTTAAAGAATTTCATATATACCCAACAAAAACTAAAAATATCATATATGCCCTTACAAAATAGTTAAAATATCAAATATACCCAATTTATTAATAACAATCTAATAACTGTTATGAATTATTATATATTTATTGTGTGACTATCCACTTGTGTTATGACTCTCCATATACTTAACTCCCATCTTGAAAGCCTATAAATAGAGGCATATGTAATCCATTTTAGACATCAATAAGATATCCATTTTCCCCAATCTCTATTTCTTGTCTCTATAATGTTAATAGGCTAGTTGTTACACAACACGTTATCAGCACGAATTGCTTTTGAAGTTGGATTGTATCAACACAAGACACCATGTCGTATCAACGTTGGCGAAAGAGATAAAAGACAAAATTGTTGAACTGGTATGAAAATCCTTAGTTGTTTTAATTTTATTTCCTCTTTTCTCATTAGTTGTTGGTATGATAAAACTCGAAAATTAACTTAGGATTTTCTTGATATTTTTATTGGTTTTGATTTAAGATTAAAATCATCATGAACAACATTGACATTGATGCGTGTCGTGTGTTATATGTTTTTAATGTATATTTTAAGCCCTTTTTACACGTTAGTCAAGTTTTATATTTATAAAACACGATATTTTACTAACACCAAACACACATATGGGCAAGTGCACCCATCGTGAGCGTAGTATAGTGTTGGCAAGATACCGAGGTCGTCCAAGGACACAAGAGCTTTTAATACCGGTTTATCCTCAACGTCTAATCAAACCAAAAAGTTAGAAAAAACGTTTTTAAAATAGAAAAATAAAAACTAACTAAAATGCTGAAAAATAAAATAAAAATAAAAACAGATAGACAAGATGAATCAATTGGATCCGACTCGTGTTTAGTGTAACCTTTGATTATTTCCGCACTTTTGCACTTTTTAAAAGATTATCTTAGTTATTGTAGTAGGTGTAACAACTGTGCTTGTAATCACTATTAACAGTTCTATTATCAATAAATCAATGTTATTTGATCACAATGTTTGTTTTGTTATGTTTTACATTTTTCATGTTTTGACTTTTGTTCAATTTCAAACTCTACATCGCTTTCTGGAGAGTTATACGCAAACTAGTGCGTAAACGTACTCAGTTTAATGCGAGAAATACTCCGGAACATCAACATATACTCAACATACCTTAAATAACCTTTACATAACTTAGAAATAAGTTTTGAAGGCTTTGGTATGGCAAAAACAAGTTAATTCGCTTACAGGGACTAAATATGACAAACTGCGAAAGTATGTCAATTTGAACTGTAACGAACATTCTGGAACATAACCATAAGTTAAACACACCTTAAATATCCTTTACATAGCTTAGAAATAGGCTTTGAGGGGTTCGGTGTGCTAAAATAAACTTTTGGGTCATTCAGGGACTAAAAGTGTCAAAAAGTGCACAAGTTTGCATTTTCGCGCATAACTTACGTTCTGAATACATCCGGACATCCAAAAATTTATGAAAGCATGACTACATTATATTTTAGTGTTCGCCTTAAGAAAAATCCATTCGTTGCGTCATTTGGATCGTTTTTCGCGCTTATGCGCATTCCGTCGTAATTAAGCGAACATCGCGTTCGTACGACCAAACGAACCATCATCCGACATATTTTTGAACATGTTTCATGTCCACAATGTTTAGGCAACATTTTAGGGCCTTAAACTTTGCTTTACGGGCCTTAGAAGTGTCGGAAATGGCCTTAAACACGTGCAGGGACCTAAACTGTCATTTTTGAAAGTTGTTTCTGATCTGACATGCTCAGGCGGCCCGCATTGTGTTTGGCTGATCCTAAAGCGGGCCGCTTCCCACCTTCTGACCAGATTAAATGCATTTTCTCACAAGTTGCAGCCATTTGATCCTCCACCACATGTTTTCACTTGCTTAGTCACTAGATAAGGATGGAATTAAGCTTCCATAACCTTGCAACAAGTGTACGGATTGGATCATGGCACGTTTTCCATGAAACGATCTCAACGGTTCACCGAAAACTATAAATACCCCACCCCCCTTTGTTCATAATCACTAGAAATTTGATTTGAGAAACTCTAAGTTGAAACATTAGTTTCATACCTGAGATTTTCGAATCGAGTTTAGCATTCGGGGACCCTTCGTAAGTATTCTTTCGTTCTTTTCCTTATTTTTACTGCTTTTCGAGTCAGAAAGTCAAACTTTGTTTGACTTTCAGCGTTGACCAGTAATGGTCAATGCGAAGTTCGTTTGAACTTCGCAACGTGAGTGTAATCACGTTGGTCATAGTCCTTTGGGACTATGCCCACTGGTTACCACGTTGTCTAGGGTCGTAGGGTAGGCGATCTAATAAATCGCCTATACCTTCGAACCCGACCCAGTTTGGTCGATCATTAGGATCCGACCAAACACATTAGGTGACCATAGTAGGTAGGGAATAACCTTCCGAGGTTATACCCTATGGTCACATCGTTTAAGTAGTTGTATGATAGGTAGTTTATATGCCTTAGGTAAATTACCAGAATACCCTTTTCATGTATAATTGGTAATTAAGCATATGTAACCTAAACCTTTGTCACATAACTGATTATGTAACATGTATAGGCATATAACACTTGTCATAGGGCTAGTTAGGCGGTCCGAACGCGTTTCACGCGCACGACACGTTAAAGTAGCATAAGCTTCCTAAACGGGTCGTAATGGGTCGTAAACGATTATGTTAAGTTTCATTTAGCATGTAGGCTTTGTTAAACCAAATGACACGAGTCTCTACACTCGTTTGGTTTACGAAACCTCATTCTATCCAATCATCCGATTAAGGTCCGGTTATTAACATAGTTACCTATATTAGGTGCCGTTTGATTCCGAGATCTATAGCATTACTTGGTGATTATCTTTAGACATCTGAGCAATCTCAAGTGAGTACATAGAACCCCCTCTTTTAAATGTTTTCAAGGTGTTTATGTGAGTACATAGACCCCTCTTTTACTGTTTTCCAAACTGTTTTGGGGTGGAACACATATGCCTACTTGTTACTTTCATGCTTTCCTGTTTTTCACATCATATACTGCTATGTTCGTTAGTACATTATAGTACATGATTTCATTACATCTTATGCTAGGTGTGCCCATTGTGTGCATTACTTGGTACATTGTTTTACATTACATTTCATGCTAGGTGTGCCCATTGTGTGCATTACTTAGTACATTGTTTTACATTACATTTCATGCTAGGTGTGCCCATTGTGTGCATTACTTAGTACATTGTTTTACATTACATTTTATGCTAGGTATGCCCATTGTGTGCATTACTTAGTACATTGTTTTACATTACATTTCATGCTAGGTGTGCCCATTGTGTGCATTACTTAGTACATCGTTTTACATGACATTTCACGCTATGTATGTTCATTTGATTACATACTTAGTGCATTGTTTTCACATGCTTACATATTGGTATGACATTTGGTTTGTTTACATGGGACAATACATTCATTAACACCGATCATGCCGTTCGTTAGTAGGTAGTGGTACCATAGGAATTGACAACTCCCGTTCCGGACATCCCAGGGTAAGGGGACAGAAAGGAATGACCGAATTCGTTGACATTAAGACAGATAGACCTTTAATTTGTTTAAAGGGTTTATCACCACAGTCGCCAGGCTTGGATGTATGCATATTCACAATACCGCATAAATGTTCATATTAAATAGTTGCATGCATTTACACAAAACATAGCTTTGATTTAAACTAAGTTTTACTTCAATACTTTGTTTTTGTACATATGGTTTAGTTTGAGACATTTCACTTGCCATACATGACATTTTGACATAGACATTTGACATGGATATTTGACATAGACATTTGACATAGATATTTGACATAGACATTTGACATGGATATTTGACATAGACATTTGACATGGATATTTGACATAGACATTTGACATGATTTACATTTGACATATTATTCAATACATTTGACAATTGAATTAAACATAGACTTCTTACATTGGTTGGTTTGGTTTGATTAAGTGATTATGTAACGATGCGTGTGTAATATGATACAAGCATGGTGGATACGCCGCTGGTACTTCCTATATATAAGTGTTTGTATGGTATTATATGGCGTAACGTTATTTGAATCATTTCAGTTTGAGACATAGAACATTTTATACAAATAACATACTTTTCACAAGACATTTATTTACAAACAACTTATCTTATACAAACACATTTTTACATGGTTATTTATTTAACCTGACATTTACTTATACATATCATCTGATCTTATTGTTTTCAAATGATTTACAAGACAAAGCAAATTACAAGGTTCATGACTAAACATTTTTCTTAAACATAAGTCATGAATCCTATTTTCACAAACCTATGTATCTCACAGGCATTTTTATGCTGACGTACCTATTTTCACATGTGTTTTCAGGTGCTTTTCCATAGGATGTTGATCATGATACTAGGGCGGACCTGTGCCTTAGACTTTAAAAGAAGATAGACTATGTTTAATTATGTTCTGAACTCTTTAAATTTCCTGTTTGAAACAATGTAACACCTTTGTTTATAAATAAAATACAACTTTGTATGCCATGGTTATGAAACAATTAATTCTGTTGCAACACGCCCCGATGTTTCCGCCGCGATTTGTTGTTTTACGCGGTCGGGGTGTGACAGAAGAGTTGGTATCAGAGCCAATGGTTATAGGGAATTAGGTTATTAGTAATGCTTTGACCTAGACTATAACTTTTCTAGGAACCTAACACGAGTTATCTTGTGTTTAGATCTTAAAACATGTATATCACCTATCCTTAGGTGATTATCAAAACAAGAACCAAATTTTCCGAATCGATTTTTGAAAAACAATCATCTGTTTTTGAATGATTTATTACAAGGTTTTGAACCCTCTGTTATATGGTTTTGAACCCTTTTCAGTATTGGTTTTTGGCCTTGTGCCTTCTAATTTTCAAAAATCCCGTCAAACGTTTTGGGTTTTAAATAATGTGAACATGTGCAAACTGGAAGGGTGAATGCCTGTATTCTGGGTTTTCTGTCTAGGCAAGCACTTCGTATACATCTCAACCAGACGCGAGACCAGTTGTGCTTACCTGGGAATTCTTGGAGTGAGTGTTCACTTATAGGCGAGCATGTCTTCATTATACATTATTTTTGACCCATTTACTTTGATTAGTCACTGTGTGTCGTTTGTTTGCTTTGTGATACGGACGAATGACCACCATCTTTGCTTTTGTTGATTTTGTTTCATCTCATTCACTTCATCCAATCATCTCACTCGTTTCCTTTCATGTTTTCCTCTTTTAGAATGCCTCCTCGACGCGAAAATCAGATAGCAACTGCCGAGCTGGCAGAAATTATTGCGCAGCAGATGGCTGCTCAATTCCCAAATCTCTTTGCTCAATGGCAACAAGCCAACAACAACAACAATGGTCCGTGCAAATACAAGGATTTTAATCAGGCTAAACCACTCAAGTTTAGTGGTTCTGAAGGGGCAACTGGGCTTCTTCAGTGGTTTGAGAGCATAGAGAATACTTTTCGCCACGTACAGTGTCTCGAAAATCGCAAGGTCGAGTTTGCTTCGAGCGTATTTCAGAAGAGGGCTTTGACATGGTGGAACGGGGTTATGAGGGACCAAGGTGCAGAAGTTGCTCTCGCACAGACATGGGCTGAACTTAGAGCCCTTATGATGAGGGAATTCTGTCCTCGTCATGAGCAGCGAGCGTTGGAGAAAGAGTTTGATGTTTTGAAGCAAGATAGTGGTGAGCATAGGGCTTATACTGATCGGTTTGAAGAGTTGAGTTTGCTTTGCCCAACTATGGTTACCCCACTTGACAAGGCTATCGAAAGATACATCGACGGCCTACCTGACTCGGTACAAGACATTCTTACTGGTAGTGAACCTGCCACACTTCGTCAGGCGATCGAGTTATCAGCGACGCTGACTGAGTCGCAGGTCCGGAAGAACAAGTTACACCGGAAGGGTGACAAGGGCAAGAAGCAGTCGGCTGACAAGGAAGATAGCAAGAAAGGTCAAAACTTGAATGGAAAGAACTCTGGTTCTTCGAAGAGGTCAAGGAAGCGTAAGGCTTCCCAAAATTTTGCTATCACTGCCCAAGCTAATCAGGCAGCTCTCAACCAACCCGCACAGCTTCCAGCAAAGAAACCCTATACAGGGAATGCACCTTTGTGCAATAGATGCAACAGTCACCACCAGCCGCAATTTCCATGCCGTTTCTGTACTAACTGTGGGAAATCAGGCCATCTCGCCAATGTTTGTCGATCTGCTCAGAATCCCGCGGTTCAGAACCCGGCTCAACAAGTTGCTCAGCAACAGGGTCAAGCTGCAAGACCACAATACCCACCTGGTGCTTGTTACAATTGTGGGGATCTGACCCACTACAGAAATCGGTGCCCAAGACTAGCAAACCAGAACCAGAACCAGAATCCGGCTCCGGCTCGAGGCCGAGTTTTTAACATGAATGCCCAAGAGGCACAGGCTGACAATAATGTGGTGAACGGTACGTTCTTTATTAATAATCAGCCTGCATCTGTTCTTTTCGATTCTGGTGCCGATAAGAGTTTCGTGTCTTTGTCCTTTGAACCAATGCTTCGAGTGTCTAGAACGAAACTAGGCAAATCTTTGACAGTAGAAGTTGCTAGTGGTGAACCCATTGTTCTTGATTCTGTTCTTCGCAACTGCCAGTTGAATCTTAACGACCATCTTTTTCCTATTGACCTCGCGCCTATGCAACTTGGAAGCTTCGACGTCATTGTGGGAATGGATTGGTTATCCAAGCATCACGCAGAGATAGTTTGTTCTAAGAAGATTGTTCGTGTGCCGCTTTCGACAGGCGAGATCCTGCAGGTTCAAGGTGAGAAGCCTACCAGTGGTCTCAAACTCATGTCTTGTTTTAAAGCTCGGAAGTATCTGCAGAAGAACTATGTGGCTTTCTTAGCACATGTTACAGAAGATAAAGGCAAGGGTAAGTCTATTTCAGATATTCCTGTCGTTCGGGATTATTCTGAAGTGTTCCCTGAAGATTTACCTGGTCTACCTCCAGTACGCCAAGTCGAGTTCCGTATTGATCTCGTACCTGGTGCAAATCCCATTGCCAGAGCTCCATATCGTCTTGCACCGTCTGAGATGCAAGAGTTGTCCAAACAGCTTCAGGAGCTCTCTGACAAAGGTTTTATACGTCCTAGTTTTTCACCTTGGGGTGCTCCCGTTCTTTTTGTCAAGAAGAAGGATGGATCCTTTAGGATGTGTATCGATTATCGTGAGCTTAACAAGCTTACCATCAAGAATCGATATCCTCTACCTCGCATAGACGATCTCTTTGATCAGTTACAAGGCGCTTCTTATTTTTCGAAGATTGATCTGCGTTCCGGATATCATCAACTTCGGGTGCAAGAAGAAGACATTCCGAAGACAGCGTTCCGTACTCGTTATGGGCATTATGAATTCACAGTCATGCCATTCGGTTTGACTAATGCTCCGGCTGTTTTCATGGACTTAATGAATAGGGTCTGCAAACCTTATTTGGATCAGTTCGTCATTGTTTTTATTGACGATATCTTGATTTACTCTAAGACGCGAGCTGATCACGAGCAACATCTTCGTCTTACTCTTGAACTCCTAAAGAAAGAACAACTTTTCGCAAAATTCTCCAAGTGCGAATTTTGGCTTAAAGAAGTTCAATTTTTGGGGCATGTTATCAACGAACGAGGTATTCATGTAGATCCCTCCAAGATCAGTGCGATTAAGGATTGGGATACACCTACTACTCCTACTGAAGTTCGTTCTTTTCTTGGTCTAGCGGGTTATTATCGCCGCTTCATAGAAAACTTCTCAAAGATTGCAGTTCCTCTAACTGCTCTAACTCAGAAGAAAATGCCATTTTATTGGGGATTCAAACAAGAGGAAGCTTTTCAACACCTGAAGCAGAAGCTTTGCGATGCGCCTGTTCTATCATTGCCTGAGGGTGATGATGATTTTGTCGTGTATTGTGATGCATCTAAATTGGGTCTTGGCTGTGTTCTGATGCAAAGGAACAAAGTCATAGCCTATGCATCAAGACAATTGAAGATACATGAGAAGAACTACACCACTCATGATCTTGAGTTAGGTGCAGTTGTCTTTGCTCTCAAGATCTGGAGACACTATTTGTACGGTACAAAATGTGTGGTTTTCACAGACCACAAAAGTCTTCAGCATATCTTCAACCAGAAAGAACTCAACATGAGACAGCGACGTTGGGTTGAGCTATTAAACGACTATGACTGCGAAATTCGCTACCATCCTGGTAAGGCGAATGTCGTAGCTGATGCATTGAGTCGTAAGGAACGTACTAAGCTTCATTGTGTACGTGTTCAATCTGATATTCAAGCTCGATCCGATATTCAAGCACGCATTTCTCAAGCTCAACAATCTTGTGTTTCACAAGGATTAATGGATAAGGAATTTCCCTATCACATAACACCTGCTCTGGAATTGAAGGACAATGGATCATATTACTTCATGGACCGTTTGTGGGTCCCAAGCCAGGATGATCTTCGTACCTTGCTTATGGATGAAGCCCATAAGTCTCGTTATTCTATTCATCCGGGCTCAGATAAAATGTATAAGGATCTTCGTATTCATTATTGGTGGCCTGGTATGAAGAAAGACATTGCCTTATACGTATCCAAATGCCTTACTTGTCTAAAGGTTAAGGCTGAACATCAGCGTCCTTCGGGATTATTGGAGCAACCAGAGATCCCAGTTTGGAAATGGGAAAACATTACTATGGATCTTGTTACCAAACTCCCGCGCACAAAGAAAGGTCATGATGCCATCTGGGTAGTCGTTGATCGTCTTACAAAGTCAGCACATTTCTTGCCAATCCGTGAGGATTTTCCTACTGACAGACTTGCTCAAATCTATGTAGATGAAATAGTAGCTCGACATGGTGTTCCGTTGAACATCATTTCTGACAGAGATGCTCGTTTCACTTCTCATTTTTGGAGAACCATGCAATCTGCCATGGGGACCCAACTTAATCTAAGCACAGCTTATCATCCGCAAACGGATGGTCAATCTGAGAGAACAATCCAGACTCTGGAGGATATGCTAAGAGCTTGTGTGATCGATTTTGGTGGTAGCTGGGATTCACATCTGAAATTGATTGAATTCTCCTACAACAACAGTTATCACACTAGCATCAAAATGGCTCCTTTCGAAGCTCTCTATGGTCGAAAATGTCGTTCACCAGTCTGCTGGAATGAGATTGGCGAGGCTCAACTTACTGGACCTGCCCTCATTTTAGAGACAACTGACAAGGTCAAGAAAGTTCGTGATAACCTTCAGGCAGCTAGAAGCCGTCAGAAGATTTACGCGGACCCAAAACGCAAAGCCTTGGAATTTCAAGTCGGTGATCGAGTATTACTTAAGGTCTCACCTTGGAAAGGTGTGATCAGATTTGGAAAGAAAGGAAAACTTGCACCTAGATACGTTGGACCATTCAAGATCGTCGAAAGAATCGGAAAGGTAGCCTACAGACTTGAGTTACCTCCTGAACTTGGAAATGTTCATCCAACTTTTCACGTGTCCAATCTCAAGAAGTGTTCAGCTGATGAGAACTTCTCCATACCGCTTGACGAAATTCGTGTTGGCAAAACACTGAAATTTGTTGAGAAACCAGTGGAAATCATGGAACGTGAAGTCAAGTGGCTTAAACGCAAGCGCATTCCTTTGGTCAAAGTTCGCTGGGAAGCTAAACGTGGACCTGAGTTTACTTGGGAACGCGAAGATCAAATGAAAGCGAAATATCCACATCTTTTTCCACGAGTTTCCTCTAAATAAATTTCGGGACGAAATTTCCACAAGTAGGGGAGACTGTAACAACTGTGCTTGTAATCACTATTAACAGTTCTATTATCAATAAATCAATGTTATTTGATCACAATGTTTGTTTTGTTATGTTTTACATTTTTCATGTTTTGACTTTTGTTCAATTTCAAACTCTACATCGCTTTCTGGAGAGTTATACGCAAACTAGTGCGTAAACGTACTCAGTTTAATGCGAGAAATACTCCGGAACATCAACATATACTCAACATACCTTAAATAACCTTTACATAACTTAGAAATAAGTTTTGAAGGCTTTGGTATGGCAAAAACAAGTTAATTCGCTTACAGGGACTAAATATGACAAACTGCGAAAGTATGTCAATTTGAACTGTAACGAACATTCTGGAACATAACCATAAGTTAAACACACCTTAAATATCCTTTACATAGCTTAGAAATAGGCTTTGAGGGGTTCGGTGTGCTAAAATAAACTTTTGGGTCATTCAGGGACTAAAAGTGTCAAAAAGTGCACAAGTTTGCATTTTCGCGCATAACTTACGTTCTGAATACATCCGGACATCCAAAAATTTATGAAAGCATGACTACATTATATTTTAGTGTTCTCCTTAAGAAAAATCCATTCGTTGCGTCATTTGGATCGTTTTTCGCGCTTATGCGCATTCCGTCGTAATTAAGCGAACATCGCGTTCGTACGACCAAACGAACCATCATCCGACATATTTTTGAACATGTTTCATGTCCACAATGTTTAGGCAACATTTTAGGGCCTTAAACTTTGCTTTACGGGCCTTAGAAGTGTCGGAAATGGCCTTAAACACGTGCAGGGACCTAAACTGTCATTTTTGAAAGTTGTTTCTGATCTGACATGCTCAGGCGGCCCGCATTGTGTTTGGCTGATCCTAAAGCGGGCCGCTTCCCACCTTCTGACCAGATTAAATGCATTTTCTCACAAGTTGCAGCCATTTGATCCTCCACCACATGTTTTCACTTGCTTAGTCACTAGATAAGGATGGAATTAAGCTTCCATAACCTTGCAACAAGTGTACGGATTGGATCATGGCACGTTTTCCATGAAACGATCTCAACGGTTCACCGAAAACTATAAATACCCCACCCCCTTTGTTCATAATCACTAGAAATTTGATTTGAGAAACTCTAAGTTGAAACATTAGTTTCATACCTGAGATTTTCGAATCGAGTTTAGCATTCGGGGACCCTTCGTAAGTATTCTTTCGTTCTTTTCCTTATTTTTACTGCTTTTCGAGTCAGAAAGTCAAACTTTGTTTGACTTTCAGCGTTGACCAGTAATGGTCAATGCGAAGTTCGTTTGAACTTCGCAACGTGAGTGTAATCACGTTGGTCATAGTCCTTTGGGACTATGCCCACTGGTTACCACGTTGTCTAGGGTCGTAGGGTAGGCGATCTAATAAATCGCCTATACCTTCGAACCCGACCCAGTTTGGTCGATCATTAGGATCCGACCAAACACATTAGGTGACCATAGTAGGTAGGGAATAACCTTCTGAGGTTATACCCTATGGTCATATCGTTTAAGTAGTTGTATGATAGGTAGTTTATATGCCTTAGGTAAATTACCAGAATACCCTTTTCATGTATAATTGGTAATTAAGCATATGTAACCTAAACCTTTGTCACATAACTGATTATGTAACATGTATAGGCATATAACACTTGTCATAGGGCTAGTTAGGCGGTCCGAACGCGTTTCACGCGCACGACACGTTAAAATAGCATAAGCTTCCTAAACGGGTCGTAATGGGTCGTAAACGATTATGTTAAGTTTCATTTAGCATGTAGGCTTTGTTAAACCAAATGACACGAGTCTCTACACTCGTTTGGTTTACGAAACCTCATTCTATCCAATCATCCGATTAAGGTCCGGTTATTAACATAGTTACCTATATTAGGTGCCGTTTGATTCCGAGATCTATAGCATTACTTGGTGATTATCTTTAGACATCTGAGCAATCTCAAGTGAGTACATAGAACCCCCTCTTTTAAATGTTTTCAAGGTGTTTATGTGAGTACATAGACCCCTCTTTTACTGTTTTCCAAACTGTTTTGGGGTGGAACACATGTGCCTACTTGTTACTTTCATGCTTTCCTGTTTTTCACATCATATACTGCTATGTTCGTTAGTACATTATAGTACATGATTTCATTACATCTTATGCTAGGTGTGCCCATTGTGTGCATTACTTGGTACATTGTTTTACATTACATTTCATGCTAGGTGTGCCCATTGTGTGCATTACTTAGTACATTGTTTTACATTACATTTCATGCTAGGTGTGCCCATTGTGTGCATTACTTAGTACATTGTTTTACATTACATTTTATGCTAGGTATGCCCATTGTGTGCATTACTTAGTACATTGTTTTACATTACATTTCATGCTAGGTGTGCCCATTGTGTGCATTACTTAGTACATCGTTTTACATGACATTTCACGCTATGTATGTTCATTTGATTACATACTTAGTGCATTGTTTTCACATGCTTACATATTGGTATGACATTTGGTTTGTTTACATGGGACAATACATTCATTAACACCGATCATGCCGTTCGTTAGTAGGTAGTGGTACCATAGGAATTGACAACTCCCGTTCCGGACATCCCAGGGTAAGGGGACAGAAAGGAATGACCGAATTCGTTGACATTAAGACATATAGACCTTTAATTTGTTTAAAGGGTTTATCACCACAGTCGCCAGGCTTGGATGTATGCATATTCACAATACCGCATAAATGTTCATATTAAATAGTTGCATTCATTTACACAAAACATAGCTTTGATTTAAACTAAGTTTTACTTCAATACTTTGTTTTTGTACATATGGTTTAGTTTGAGACATTTCACTTGCCATACATGACATTTTGACATAGACATTTGACATGGATATTTGACATAGACATTTGACATGGATATTTGACATAGACATTTGACATGGATATTTGACATA
The DNA here is from genome assembly GCA_030545235.1 of Helianthus tuberosus. Classification (NCBI taxonomy): domain Eukaryota; kingdom Viridiplantae; phylum Streptophyta; class Magnoliopsida; order Asterales; family Asteraceae; genus Helianthus; species Helianthus tuberosus. The sequence continues at coordinate 7,992 of JARYGA010015229.1, read as the reverse complement.
GACATTTGACATGATTTACATTTGACATATTATTCAATACATTTGACAATTGAATTAAACATAGACTTCTTACATTGGTTGGTTTGGTTTGATTAAGTGATTAAGTAACGATGCGTGTGTAATATGATACAAGCATGGTGGATACGCCGCTGGTACTTCCTATATATAAGTGTTTGTATGGTATTATATGGCGTAACGTTATTTGAATCATTTCAGTTTGAGACATAGAACATTTTATACAAATAACATACTTTTCACAAGACATTTATTTACAAACAACTTATCTTATACAAACACATTTTTACATGGTTATTTATTTAACCTGACATTTACTTATACATATCATCTGATCTTATTGTTTTCAAATGATTTACAAGACAAAGCAAATTACAAGGTTCATGACTAAACATTTTTCTTAAACATAAGTCATGAATCCTATTTTCACAAACCTATGTATCTCACAGGCATTTTTATGCTGACGTACCTATTTTCACATGTGTTTTCAGGTGCTTTTCCATAGGATGTTGATCATGATACTAGGGCGGACCTGTGCCTTAGACTTTAAAAGAAGATAGACTATGTTTAATTATGTTCTGAACTCTTTAAATTTCCTGTTTGAAACAATGTAACACCTTTGTTTATAAATAAAATACAACTTTGTATGCCATGGTTATGAAACAATTAATTCTGTTGCAACACGCCCCGATGTTTCCGCCGCGATTTGTTGTTTTACGCGGTCGGGGTGTGACAGTAGGCCCCTCTTTTGAAGGTGACGTTACCCTCAACCCAGTAGTTTGAGTCAGCAAGGATACAATCCTAAAGGGTCGGATTATTGAAAGATAATTAATTAAGTTATTAATGCATAATGTGGTAGGCCCCTTTTTTGAAGGTGACGTTACCCTCGGCTAAGTAGTCTGAGTCAGCAGGGATACAGTCCTAAGTAGCCGGGTTAAAGTTTTAATAGTAGCTTACTTATGAGGGGATCAAAGAGTTTGGACCCCCGCCATCCAATACCGGTGGGTATTGTGGGAGGTCCTACTAAATTTGACCCAGGTCCTTTGCATGATCTATACACTCAACAATGGCAAGACTCTTACCAAACCGTTCCCTTAACCCCCGACCAGGTAGCCAACATATCTCCATATAGACCGTGGAGATATGAATGGTGAAAATCTTTTATTTTATATAGACAGTAAAATAATGCCAAGACACCACGGACAAACGATAAGGAAGAATCACCTTCAACATAAGAAACTAGTAATTAAAGTCATTAATACATAACCAAATAAAAAGTGCGAAAAGATTAAAAATAAAAAGTATTACACTAGACACTTGTCTTCACCAAGTGATGTAAGAGGCTTAGGTAAACATGGTCTTTGATTGTCAAGAACTCTTACGATCAATCTTGGATCCCAAGACGACTCACACACTCTATGATGGTGGTGGATGATGGTGGTGGATGATGGTGTTGTGATGGTGGTGGGTGGTGGGTGAAGTGTGAGAGAGTTGTTGTGCCAAGGGATGGTTTGCAAATGAGCCAAGCACCCCTATTTATAGGCTGAACAGAGACTCGGGCACGACCACGTGTCCACATTCCTTCTCTTTCTTCATTAATTGCAGTTTGTTTGCATTAGTTGATCACGCCCCCGTGTCCGCTGAGCACACTCCCGTGTGCAGAAGCGTATCTGTACTATCAAGATTTCCCCAAATTTTGCGAATCTTAGAGTTGACCACGGCCCCGTGTCCGCTGGGCATGCCCCCGTGGTGGGTGATAGAAGCTTCTTCAGCTTTGTCTTTTCTGCTGACACTTGGGCACGCCCCCGTGCTCACTGAGCACGGGGCGTGTTCAGCCTTTTGTCTTCTTAAGTTTGCTTGGGAAGATGCTGTTGGGGGTCGGGCATGCCACGTTTGATCCTTTTCTTGTATTTATGTTAGATTTGGCTGCCTTTTTGCTTTTTTTGTTTATTTGAGCTCATTTAATCCTGAAAATACAAAAGGAAGACAAAAACACACTTTTTCCAACATTAGTACTAAAAAAGGGTTAGTTTTATGCCACATTTGATGTAATTTATATGTTGCATTTTGCACACATCAAATACCCCCACACTTGAATATTTGCTTGTCCTCAAGCAAAACTCTTTATAATGTGGCTTTACACTCCCAAATGGAACGGGTAGAAGAGAAGGTTTTTTAGGTTTGTCATAGAGTGTCGGGATTTCCAAGATTCTTTATTAAGTTTTATTTTTATTTGTTTACAATCCTATTCGTCATGATTTATTTAAAGCATTACATAAGATAAATTACTTATTAGGGCATAACATGCCTTTTTTAAAATTCCATTTATATACAAATTCACATACCTCACGGGGGATCACTCAACACTCGGCCGAAGATGTATTTTAGTGGATCACTCGAGAGCGGCATGGAACTTACTCCTACCATAGGCTTGCCAAGCAATCAATCCTCCTCCTTTTTAACTATATACCTTTGTAAATATCAAGAGGACTTTTGGGTGAAGGGTTAGGCTTGGGCTAAAGGTGGGTGGTTGGGTTAGTGGTTAGTAAAAGGGCGAAAGGCGTAAAAAGCGTCGGTTTTCATAAGACTTGTTATTTTTCAAAAAAATTTATTTTGATGAAGCATTTCTTTCAAACAAAGTTGTTTTTGATAAACTTGTTTGTTTATTTCTCTTTTGCTTCATCATCATCATTTTTTTTTTGAAAGTCATAAGAGAAACCGAGCTTGTTACTAAAACAAAGGGTTAAAAAAATAAAAAAAAGGTTTTGGTGGGTGAAAGGGTGTTTGTTTTGGGTTATGAAATGAAAAGGTTTAGGCTCAAAGGGGTTAACTAGGGGGATTTTGGGTAGGTGGTAAAAAAAGAAAAATAATGGTGTAGAAATAAAAGGGTTAGTCCTAGTGCCTCTGTCATTTACTTACTCGGGTTTAAGTTGGTAAGGACCGGGAATGTATCGTCGTGGCAAGTTCTAGAGTTGTAAGAACCAAGCGGCTATTCACACAAGAAACGAAAAATGAGCATTTAGTTTAAAGATATGTATTTGTATGCTCAATAAATGCTCAAAACTCACTTTTTGTGGGAATGGGTTTTTATGTGATCAAGTATATATAATCAAATTTTAACTAAACTTGTCATGCCATTTCATAATTTTCTTATGTTGGTTCTTTTTATCACGACTCTATCGGTTGTAAATTTGTAAAAATATAACCTTTTTTAGAACTTGAAATTCCCAAATTAAACCTAGACAAGTAAAAAAATGAAAACAATTTTTTGAAATTTTTTTTGGGGTGATTAGCGGTTCCAATAGAGTTTTGTGTAAGGCTTGTATTTAGGACTTGCAAGATTCAAAGTTTTAACATCCCCCCATACTTAAATTACACATTGTCCTCAATGTGTCCCAAAAATAAGTTTTTAGGTTGATTGAATGTGTAAAAAGGTGTGAAAAAGCAAAATTTATGTTACTGGGCGTTTGGACACGGCCCCGTGGTGTCCGGGCACGGCCCCGTGTTCAGATCGCTAGTAACAGAAATTGTCAAAAAGAAACAGAAGCCTGGGCACAGGGGCGTGTTCAGTAAGCACGCCCCGTGTCCAGTTACCTGAACTGGGCATTTTCTGCAGATGGTTGGGCACGGGCCGTGTTGGGCGAGCACGGCCCCGTGCTGAACTTGGTGTAATGAAGAAAAAATTTGTCGGATGGCTCTGTTTTTGTGCATGGGGTGCTGGTTCAAGTTTCCCTTGTTATCCTTCACCATCCCGAGTGTGTTTTATCCATTACAACATCATCCAAACACCAATTTAATTAAAACCATCACTCCATTGAATAGAGAGAATTACATAATATTCCTAATAAGTTAATATTCTAGATAAATAGGACAAAAGAAACACAAGAAATCTAAACCAAGAAGTTCTAGCCTAATACTTATTCTATTAGCAAAATTTCCGAAAAGATAATTCTCTCGGTTGGATGCGGCTTGAAAAACTTCTTTCTTCGGGCATGGGTCCCTCACACGTCGGCGAGCCACTCCTCTATCTCCCTTGGGAGAAGAAAAGCGGGCTCATTGGCATCGGTTTGATAGGGTGCTACCTCCACCGGGACTTCTTGTAGATCTTCAAGAGGAGGCTCCGCTGGAATGTCATCCCACCCGGTAGGATTGTTGATTCCAAGTGCTAGGTTCCAATCCTCTTGAGGGAGGATTGGTTCCATGGGAGGTGTTACAAGAATGTTTAACCTCTGGTGCAAGAGGTTAATTTCTAGAAAACTATTTTCCAGCCCCACCGTAAGATAATTTATACGGTCTATAAGGACCTCCTCTACCGAAGTCATCTCGTCAAGAGCTTTACGTAATGCCATTACGTAGTGTACGAGAGTTGCTTCAATTGAAGACCTTCTTTCCCTCCGACTGTTTCTGGAATGTGCAGAAGAGGTTCCACTGTTTTTACTAGACATTCTACGAAAACAAACCAAAAAATAGTTCATTTTAATGAAACAGTAACTTCGGACACGGCCCCGTGCTCAGTGAGCACGACCCCGTGTTCACCTTTCTGCAGATTTTTGGAACAAGGAATCTTGGAGTTTCAAATTATTTTTCCAACTTATGAAGCATTTTTTAGCAGAAATAACTTAAAACAATGTCGTACAACTTATTTTTAACAAGATTCCTTGAACAAAAACCTAGCAAACATCACAATAGAGCTTGGAATCATGGTGATCTCAAGCTTCAATGGTGGTGTTGAGGCAAGAAAGATGAAGAAGAAGGTAATGGATAAAAGAGGAAAGGACAAGATGGTTGTTAGAACCTTCTTTTAGAAAATACCTAGGAAGGTAGGTGAGAAGATCCTCTCAAATCTCTGTCCCTGGATGGTCCAAATGTGCAGGATTCTTGGCTGCATTTATAGAAAATGACAGCACGCTGCACACGGCCCCGTGTCGGCTAGACACGGCCCCGTGTGCAGACAGGATCCTGACACATTTTGTCCGTATTCTGACAAAAAGTCAGAAAGGAATCTTTTGGTGGACACGGGGGCGTGTTGACCTGGGCACGGCCCCGTGTCTAGAGGCTGTATATGAAGTTTCGTCTATTTCTAAGGAACTTATCCGGATCGGGTGGTTCCTTACTGGATGGAACAACCCCAAAGTGCCTAAGATACCTTAATTGCTCTAGATTAAGACGAGAACGCAAGAGGTTGTCGGTGAGGGTGATTCCTATGCTAAATGTAGGTGGACAAGTCCAACCCTTTCCCGGGCTCTCGTTAAAGAAGGTGTATGCCGAATTGCTCAGGTCTATGTATGCATCGAACGAAGTCGATGGGGAGTCCTTCACGGCACAATCGACACAGGGACGACTATCGCTCAAGTCCTCGCTAGAGTTAGAGGTAACATCGGGAACAACGAAGTTGTTTTTATTTGAATGCGATCCCAACAATTCTTCTTGGTTATCGTCTTGAGATAAATTATTGAAATCCATCCTAAGTTCTTTTAACCAATTAAGAATTAGATCTTCCATTTGAAATAGTTCATCAAGAAGCATTTCTCCTAGAAGATCCGGTTGAGAGCATTCGAGGGAGAGATAGGGATTATTTTTACTTTTGCCCCTCTTAAGGCTACAGGAAAACAATGGGTCTATATAGTGGGACTTATAATTTAGAAAATAACATTCTAATTCTTTATGAGAACCACCAAATATATGACACCACGTACCATAAGAGTGCCGAAAGTAAAAAATATCAGTATCACTCATGTTTGTGTCAGAAATTATCAACCGTCGGTATCTTACGGTTCTGTTTTCAGTAACTGAAACTTGGGCATGGGGCGTGTTGAGTGGGCACGGCCCCGTGTTCAGCTTACTGTCTGACTTAAAACAGGATTGCCAGTTCCAAGGATTGGACACGGGGCGTGTTCAGTGGGCACGTCCCGTGCTGAGTTCTGTAGAAGTTGAAAAATTTAGAAAAATCCTAAAAAATAGAAAAATAAGAAAAAACGATTAGGCCGTTGATTCCTAACTTTCTTAAAATCCTTGTGTCCCCGGCAACGACGCCAAAAACTTGATGCGTGTCGTGTGTTATATGTTTTTAATGTATATTTTAAGCCCTTTTTACACGTTAGTCAAGTTTTAAATTTATAAAACACGATATTTTACTAACACCAAACACACATATGGGTAAGTGCACCCATCGTGAGTGTAGTATAGTGTTGGCAAGATACCGAGGTCGTCCAAGGACACAAGAGCTTTTAATACCGGTTTATCCTCAACGTCTAATCAAATCAAAAAGTTAGAAAAAAATGTTTTTAAAATAGAAAAATAAAAACTAACTAAAATGCTGAAAAATAAAATAAAAATAAAAACAGATAGACAAGATGAATCACTTGGATCCGACTCGTGTTTAGTGTAACCTTTGATTATTTCCGCACTTTTGCACTTTTTAAGAGATTATCTTAGTTATTGTAGTAGGCCCCTCTTTTGAAGGTGACGTTACCCTCAACCCAGTAGTTTGAGTCAGCAAGGATACAATCCTAAAGGGTCGGATTACTGAAAGATAATTAATTAAGTTATTAACGCATAATGTGGTAGGCCCCTTTTTTGAAGGTGACGTTACCCTCGGCTAAGTAGTCTGAGTCAGCAGGGATACAGTCCTAAATAGCCGGGTTAAAGTTTTAATATTAGCTTACTTATGAGGGGATCAAAGAGTTTGGACCCCCCGCCATCCAATGTCACACCCCTTTCTAAGGCGGAAGCACGAGGTGTGATCATGAAAGGTTTTCATTGCATACGATTGGTAAACATACTACATGCACATAAAAATAACTTCAAACACCATTAACATTTCACAACGGAAAACATAATTTAAGTGTTTACATCACGAGACAACACATTGTCTGAAAGTTCACAACTTTATGTAAGGATAAACATAAACGACATCCAAGAGCATGAGTAAGACCGCACGCACATCCACTTTTAGTTACCTGAAATACATGTGAGTTTTGAAAAAAAAAACGTCAACATAATGTTGATGTGAATTCATGCAATTTTTGTATTTCACGCTAGTATACTTTGTATGAAAACGTGATATGTGTCTTGTAAAAATAAAGTATTCTTGTGTAAATAAAGTATTCTTGTATAAATAAAGTATTCTTGTGTATATAAGGGTTGTTAATGGGTTGCAAGGCCATTAACATGTGACACGACATAGGAAGTAACCAAACCATACGCATTTTTCTAGTTGTCGATTCACGACGGAGACACAAAAGCACTACTCGGTACTAGTTTTCACCAAGAGTGTGGCTGCCCGGTCACCTGTTAGATCTAACCTTTTGTTCTGCGGTCTAAGTATGTAGTAACCCACCATGTTAAGGGCTTCTTGTTGTGCATCACGAATGCGTGCAGTGAGGTTCATTTGAATAGTCATTTGCAATGCTCGAACCCTTAGGGTCTTAACCCTTTCTTTTCGACTTAATGCATCGGCTACAACGTTTGCCTTTCCAGGATGGTACTTAATCTTACAGTCGTAATCATTTAGCAGCTCGACCCATCGCCGCTGGCGCATGTTCAATTCCTTCTGATCAAGTATGTGTTGCAGGCTTTTGTGATCTGTGAAGATTGTACATCGAGTACCATATAAATAGTGTCGCCAGATCTTCAAGGCGAATACCACCGCACCTAGTTCCAAGTCGTGCGTGGTGTAATTTCTTTCATGTACCTTCAATTGTCTTGAAGCGTAAGCGATGACTTTTTGGCGTTGCATGAGCACACAACCCAAACCTTGGCGCGAAGCGTCGCAGTATACCACGAAGTCTTCAGTGCCTTCGGGTAAGGATAGTATTGGTGCATCGCATAGCTTATTCTTAAGTAGCTGGAAGGCTTCTTCCTACTTGTCACCCCAGTCGTATTTCTTGTCTTTCTGTGTAAGGGTCGTTAGCGGTTGAGCTATCTTTGAGAAATTCTCAATGAATCGTCGATAATAGCCCGTTAAGCCCAAAAATT
>JARYGA010015228.1:0-31576 GCA_030545235.1 Helianthus tuberosus | reverse complement strand
GATTTTATTCCGATGCAGACCAATGCCTCTACTGGTCCCTCGATCATTCCAGAGCCTCAACAATATGGATTAACATCCATTCTTCCTAATTTGAATCCAATGGGAGGTAACACTTTTAATAATTCTCATACTACTAACCATGGTCTTATGCAGGATCCAGGTATCAATCATGCCATGGCTAGAGAATTGCAAAAGCTAAAGGATATGATATCAAGTGTTCCGGGAGTAGTTAAACCTATCCCAGAGATTGCAGATGGGAGCCACAAGATATCTCATTTTGCACCACCAATCTGTGATGCTGAGATACCCAAGAGATTCCATGTGCCAACAATGAAGTTGTATGATGGTTCAACGGATCCTGAAGAACACATAGCACAATACAGGGAGAGGATGGAAATCAATCCAATTCCAGAAAGGTTAAAAGAAGCATGCCAGTGCAAGGGATTCGGATCCACTCTTACTGGATCAGCTCTCAAATGGCTGCTAAGTCTTCCTCCCTATTCTATTACCTCATTTGCTAACCTAGTTAACTTGTTTAATAATCAGTTTTCTTGTAGTAGAAAATTTGAACGATTAACTAGTGATTTATATAGGATAACCCAGGGTCATAATGAATCATTAAGGGATTACATTACCAAATTCAGTAAAGAATCCTTAGACATTCCCAACTTAGATATAGCTACGGCTGTTGAGGCCTTCAAAATGGGATTGCTTAGGGATTCGTCTTTCTATGATGATCTTGTTATGACACCATGCAGGAACTTAGATGAGGTAAGAACCCGAGCACTTAGGTTCATTCGGCTAGAGGATGACAAGAGGATCCAGGAGAGGTTAGCAGGATCCTCAAAGCAGGATAAGCAAGGATCCTCATTCAGGAACAACAAATTCAGATCCTACAACAGATCTGATAATCAGAACATGCATTCTGTTGATCAAGAAGAGGATGATGAGGATTATCCTCCAATTTCTGAATATTGCTTTAGTGTTGATAGCAATGAACTAATCCTTGCTAGCAGAACCTAGGTGATAAAGCTAGATGGCCGAGAAAGAATGATAGGCCGGCTGCAACTAAGGATAAATCAAAGTGGTGTGCATATCATGAAGACTTTGGGCACCTCACAGAAGAATGCATTGCATTAAGAAAGAAAATTGGATACTTGTTGAGCAAAGGGCATCTAAAGGAGTTGTTGGGAAGAAAAAAGTCAAGGACTCAGGATCCTGAAAGGATCCCTGAGAAGGCTCCAGCTCCTCCAGCAGATGCACAAGTGATAAACTTTATTTCTGGAGGATCCGACATTTGTGGCACATCCTTCTCAGCAGCTAAAAGGCATGCAGAGGAAACTAAAATGGATAATGGAGAAAGACCAGTTCGAACATCAAGTGTCTCCGAAGGAAAAGTCATAACCTTTGATGAAGAGGATCGTGTTGATATCCAGGATCCTCATCACGATGGTTTAGTTATTACTCTTTTTATATCTAACCATTTTGTCCGCAGGATCCTTATAGACGGAGGAAGTTCAGTGAACATTATCCAGCTTGATGTTCTAAAGAAGATGGGTATCCCTGAATCAGAGATCATACCAAGATCCTCCGTGCTCGTGGGATTTAGTGGCGAAACTAAGAACACCCTGGGGGACATTAAACTCCCAATATATATTGAAGGCTTACACTCTTATCAAAAATTTTGTGTTATTGACTGTTTATCTTGTTGTAATGTTATCCTTGGCAGGCCCTGGATACACGATATGAAAGCAGTCCGATCTACTTACCATCAATGTGTGAAGCTCCCTAGTCCTTGGGGAATAGTAAAGATTGATAGTGATCAGCAGGAGGCTAAGAATTGCTACACTTCATCGATGAAACCAGCCTCGAAGTCAAGGGAGCAATAGCAATCAAGGTATCCTCCAAGGAATGTCTTGGAGGCCAGAGAGCAGGATGTGGTAGAAATCCTCATGGATCCCGATGATCCTGAATCCAAAATCTATATCGGATCAGGGATCCTTGGCGAAATGAAAGAAGACCTCGTATCCTTCCTCAAAAGGAGAAAGACTACCTTTGCATGGAAACACGAAGACATGACTGGTATATCCAAAGATGTTATCACCCATAAACTCGGCATTGACAGATCCTTCAAACCAATCCATCAAAGGAGAAGAAAGTTTGCACCGGAAAGGAATGCCATTATCCAAGAAGTGGTAGAGAAATTGCTCTGGGCAGGTATGATTAGAGAGGTCAAGTATCCAAGATGGTTGGCCAATGTGGTTGTTGTTCAAAAGAAAATCGGAAAGTGGAGGGTATGTGTCGACTTTACCGATTTAAATAAGGCATGTCCCAAGGATCCTTTCCCTTTACCCCACATTGACTCCATGGTGGATGCAACTGCGGGTCATGAACTGTTAACTTTTATGGATGCTTCATCTGGATTCCAACAAATCCAAATGGAACCATCCGACCAAGAGGATACAGCCTTCATGACTCCAACTGGTATATACTGCTATATTGCTATGCCGTTCGGATTAAGAAATGCAGGTGCAACATATCAAAGGCTGGTGAATATGATGTTCAAGGATCAGATTGGACAAACTATGGAGGTTTACATAGATGATATGGTGGTAAAATCCTTAAAAGCTGAGGATCACCTAAGAGACTTGGAGGAAGCATTCGATATCCTTGACAAATATAACATGAAACTTAATCCTTCAAAATGTCACTTTGGTGTTAAAGCAGGTAAATTCTTAGGATATATGGTGACAAAGAGAGGCATTGAAGCTAGCCCGGAACAAATCAAAGCAATAGTGAACATCAAATCTCCGGCCAATGCTAAGGATGTTCAAAGGCTAATAGGAAGGATAGCAGCCTTGAACAGATTTATATCCAAGTCCTCCGAGAAGTGTAAAGAATTCTATGATATCCTAAGGAAGAACAAGAAATTTGAGTGGATCCTTGGATACTTTATACTGATGGATCCTCAAATGTCAAAGGCACAGGGCTTGGAATACTACTAAAATCGCCACAGGGGGACATAATACCCCATTCTATAGCTTGTGAATTCCAAACCACTAACAATGAGGCTGAATATGAAGCCCTAATTGCTGGTTTACAAATTGCAAAGCATATGGGGATCAGTCAAAAGTTTGGCACTCTCTTTTGTTTCCTTTAGTTTGTCACAGGTACCAAGGGAAGAAAATACAGAAGCTGATGCATTGGCTAACTTAGGATCATCCTTGAAGATCCCGGAGGATATCAAGATTCCTATTATCCATATCCTGACCCCGGCTATCGAGGATCACGAGGCTATGGAGATAGGAAATGATTCTGCAATTATCCCTTGTGAGGGTACTAAATCCCATTCAGGATCAGGATCATGGATCTCACCAATTATGAGATACTTACAACATGGAGAGATTCCTACAGGAGAAAACCCTAGGGCTTTCAAATCTAAGGTATCTCAATTCACAATTATGAATAATATGTTGTATAAACGATCTCTTGCAGGACCATACTTGAGATGCATTGAGGATCCTGAAGTTCAAGAAGTTTTAAAAGTCTTCCATGAAGGAGATTGTGGAAACCACACTGGGGGCAGGGCATTATTCTCAAGGATCCTGAGGACAGGATACTACTGGCCAACCATGAAGAAAGATGCTGTGGAGTATGCCAGAAGATGTGATCCTTGCCAGAGACACATCAATATCCTTCATCAACCAGCTGAATTATTGCATCCTATATCCTCCTCTTGGCCATTTATGAGATGGGGTATGGATATAGTTGGCAAGCTCCCTAAGGCACCTGGTGGAAAAGTATTCATGCTAGCTATGACTGATTACTTCTCCAAGTGGATAGAGGCTGAAGCTTTTGCCCAAGTTAGAGAAAAGGAAGTTATATCCTTCATTAAAAGAAATATTATAACTAGATTTGGAATTCCATCTGAGATTATATGTGATAATGGTTCCCAATTTATTGGGGGCAGAACCACTAACTTTTGTGACAGCTGGGGGATTAAGATGATAACATCAACACCAGTCCACCCACAAGCTAATGGCCAAGCAGAGTCATCTAACAAGATCATCATCAACAATTTGAAGAAGAAGCTTGGATCCAAGAAAGGGAAATGGGCAGAAGAACTACCTTATGTGCTTTGGGCTGACAGGACAACCCCTAAGAATGCTACTGGTCAAACACCATTCTCTTTGGTGTTTGGGGCAGAATCGGTGATCCCAACAGAAATGGTGGTTCCAACTGCTAGAACAAGTACTCGTGATCCTGAGGAAAATAATGAAAACTTGGCTCAAGACCTGGATACTATTGAAGAAATCAGGGATATGGCTAGGATAAGGATGGCCAGTTATCAGCAAAGAATGGCTGGTGCTTACAACAAAAATGTCAGGATCAGGAGGTTTCAAGTTGGAGACATGGTATTAAGGAAAGCATTTCAGAATACCACCAATCCTGCTGATGGAAAGTTAGCTCCAAAATGGGAAGGCCCTTATTTGATTGAAGCTGAAGCAGGAAAGGGGGCATATAAATTGCTAACCATGGAAGGTGATCTGCTACCAAGAGCTTGGAATGCTGTCCACTTGAAGAAATATTTCATGTGACCAGGATCCTCATGGCAGAGGTGATCCTAGCGAAAGGGATATCCTTAAAGGATCCTCAAAGTATTGGTGATCCTTACTTAGGTAATACCCTAAACTTAAACTATTTCATTTCTTTCCTCATATAAGGATAAGGATCATGTATCCTTTATCCGTCTCTCACGTGAGTTTAAGTTTTGAAAGTTCAGGTATCCTTAGCATAACATTGGCTATCCACTGAAGCAATCCGTTCTTTGGGTCTAACCTCAGTTATTTGGGCTTGACCCCAGTCCCGCCTGTAGCGCACGATGATCCTGGTGTAGTTCAAGGCTTTGGGACCAGTACTCGTTTTAGGGGCTGATAATTCCATTGTTCTGGCTATGCTTAGGATCCTACGTATAATGGTAGACGTACCATACATCCGTTCCTAAGGTTTCTAACGTTTTCACGTTAACTAAGGTTTCTAACGTTTTCACGTTAGCTAAGGTTTAGGCGTTTTCATGCCACTAAGTTTGGATAGTCGCCAGTTAGGGCCATACTCCAGTTTACATACGATCCTTGGGCTTGTCCCCAGTTATCCTTGGGATTGTCCCCAGTTATCCTTGGGCTTGTCCCCAGTTATCCTTGGGCTTGTCCCCAGTTACTAACTCTTATCTTATATTGGCTTAGTCCCAAGTTATGCTCTATTTCAGGTTCTTGAAGATAGGCAACTAGGGATCCTCGACCCTTACTTTATTCTAAGGTTTATCTTGTAGTTATCCTTATAATGGTTAGGATCCTAACTTGGATCCTCAGGTATGATCCTTAACTATATTTAATTCTATTCATTATTTATTCGAATAACCCTTAAAATTTGACAACTAGACTTGTGATCCTTGAAACATATTGCTTTCTGAGATTCTTTAACTAAAGGATATTTGATCATGGATCATATCCTAAGTATTTTCAATTTGACTTATTCAAAATTATTTGTCTAATAAATATGCATCGAAATAAAGGAAAATCAAAGAAATACAAGGATAACAACACGAGATAAGCGACAAAAGGTTAAGTTTTTATTTATAAACAAAAGACTAACCCTTTAAAGGTTGTCAAAATTACCTACCCGAGCTTCTACCAGCAAAACGTGGCCCGTCCGCTGGGGTAGGTAAAGGGTGTCCATGATAACAAGTTCGAAAGTAGTGCAGGAATATAAAGGCGGCAGGATCACAATGGCTTCACCCCCCAAACAGAGGATCCCTCCACCATATGCAATCCTGCCTATTGTCCGAAGGATCATACATGATCCTTAGTCCTAAAACCTATTGTTCGAGTACAACCCATCATTGTTTAGCAAAAAACACCACAACCAAAACAAACTATCAAACTTAAAAAATGGGCTCCGGCTACGTCTAGAAATGTCCTTCATCGCCCATTCATGCAACCTATGCCTTTGCTGCTTCCTCTTCCCCTCCAGCTGCAGTATCCTTCATCAGATCCTTTCCACTGCCACTTGCCTCAATTGCCAAGACCTCAGTTGCCTCATCCTCATCATCCTCAAGATCAGCCAGCCTTGCCTTCCAGCCCTCAACATCCCAGCTGCTTTTGTCAAAACTAGGATCTTGAGCTTCCTGGGCCATCTTCAATTTTGTCTGATACATCGTGATGGTGGCAGAAACCTTAGCATTTTCTATGAGATCATGCTTCTCGTAGTCAAGGTCAATCAGAAGTTTGGCCGTCTTGGTCTTCTCATCTTGGAGTTCCTTCCGAAGATCAGCAAGTGCAAGGTCTTTGAGCACGGCAACCTGTTGGAGATCAGCAATTTTCTTGTCCTGCTCCTCAACATTCCCCACGTAATCCTCGATCTCGGCAAATTTCTGCAAAGAAGAGGATAAAGCAGTTCAAGATCAAGTGATCCTCATACGAGTAGGATACCTAGGCAGAATTAAGGATCCTTACCTCATTGAAGTATTCAAGGAACTGGTGGCGGATCAGTGGTAGGCCTTGAAGATCCTCAGCATCAGAAGTTTTCCTCTTCTTGACACCCTTTCCTTTAGTGGGTGCCTTTGGAATGGAGATGCTAGGACTGGTAGTGGACCTCTTCTTCCTGGATCGTACGACATCAAGGTCAGCCGTGTTGAATTGGGATACAGGCTTGGCAGATTTTCCAGCGCCTACACATTTAAAGCAAGATGAGTATCCTTATCCTATTTCAATTTATTTATTTATTTTAATATTTAAACTATGTAAAAGGCAGGATACTTACTTGACATGGTAATGGAACCTGGGGATACTTCTTGTGAGTCTTGGGTGTCTATCTTGAATGTCCTTGTTTCAGGATCAAGCTTCCAAAAAGCAGCGAGTCTATCCTTGGTTTCAGGTGATGTGATGATGTGTGAGACAGAAATAGCTGCATAACACAAGACAAAAAAGGGGTTAGTGATCCTATTGTGAAAACAAGGCTACCTGCTGATCCTTCTCAGGATCCTCCGGACTACCATGGGTGGACCATGTTCTTGGTAAATGCTCTCCATCTGAAATGGTATCCCTTCTTACAAAAAAGAAGCGATGTTTCCAATCTTTGTCGTTTTTGGTGACTTTAAGAAGGGGGTGTTCTGCACTGGGTTTTCGTTTGAACAAATAACGGTGGGATCCAAAGGTGGTAACATCATACAATTGTGTCAGTTCTGACATGCCCAAATCAATGCCCTCCTGCTCGATGATCCTCTCCAGGGTATACAAGACCCTCCAAATCATCGGCATGGCTTGGATGTAAGAGATGCCGGTAAGGGAAAAGAAGGATTGTGTAAATTCTGGGAAAGGATAGGTGTATCCTATGGCAAATGGAGTAACTGGAAAGGCAACCCATGTTTCTGAAACATAGTCGCTCAGGGCAGTTGGATCGAAAGGTCTGAAAAAGGCATTCGCCGGAAAACGATGACGGATGTTATCTACTTGTGCATCGTTAAAGCAAAACCTCTCGTTCACTGAGTCTTTGATGATCTTTTGACTCTTCAACGGGCTTTCCTTTTTGTGATCCTTGGCCGGAGAACTTCGGAGCAACATTTTCGAAGTGATGGAGATAAAGAAAGAAAAACAGAGTAAGAGAGGAAGAAAGAGGAGAAAGAAATACCTGATTGATCGTCGACTGAGAATTTAAAGGGAGTTTCTTTCAAATTTGAATGCATAATGATCCTATCTATATCTCTATTTATAATTATGATTCTGCAGGATTGTCACTTCCGTGACATCATCATCGCAACGGCTAGTTCTATTTTAACGGCTATATATCCGTTAGTTAGTTGCGGATAAGATCAAGAAAATATAACTCGCTAATTTTACAAATTACTCCTTATATTTTGGGGGCAATTGTTATGGGAGGATTTTCTAACAATTAGTGATCCTTATTCGTTATCCTAATTAGTGATCCTTACTTCTGTGACAGGTGGTGATCCTCAGAAGGGCTTTAGGATCAGGATCATGGATCACTCTAAGGATCCTCGTACTGACGATTGTTTACTTATGTTTTGTAGCATCTCGCAGGTATAACAAGCTTGACCAAGTCTTGGCGACATTCCTGGAGAATATTCCCAAACTATTCTGCACGTGCTTGACCAAAAATAGACGTTGTGGAGAACGTGGAGGCATGGCACGAAAGTCGGATAGTTAGTTTGGTAGTTAGATTTCTATTTTAAAAGGGGTAACGAGCTAGTAGAAAAACACTTAGCCATTTTTTTGCAGCTACACACACTCGTATACTCGCACACTTGAAGCTCTCGACGAACACACATTCATTTTTACTCACTTGTACACATTTCACGATAGTGATCCTTGTACCTAGCTCGTTACTATCCGAAGTTGTAAACATTTAATCATTTATTTGAGCTTGGTGATCGGTAGTTTCCATCACCCGGGGTTTTTTTGTGCCGGAGATCAACTCTTGATCAAGGGCTTTTTCCCCGTATAAATCCTTGTGTTGTTTGTGCAAATCTACATTGAAGTGATCCTCATCGCTATTACATAATCAGCATCATACCCCATAACATAGAGTTTGGTTGCAATATCCTCAACAGATTTTTTGACCAAAACAATTCCTTAATCCAAACGGCATAGCAATATAACAGTATATACCAGTTGGGGTCATAAAGGCTGTATCCTCTTGATCGGATGGTTCCATCTGAATTTGTTGAAATCCAGATAAAGCATCCATAAAAGTTAACAACTCATGACCCGCGGTAGCATCCACCATGGAGTCAATGTGGGGTAATGGGAAAGGATCCTTGGGACATGCCTTGTTTAAATCTGTAAAATCGACACATACCCTCCACTTTCCATTTTTCTTTTGAACAACAACCACATTGGCTAACCATCTTGGATACTTAACCTCTCTAATCATACCTGCTCGAAGTAGCTTATCTACCTCTTCCTGGATAATAGCATTTATTTCAGGTGCAAACTTCCTCCTCTTTTGATGAATTGGCTTGAATGACCTGTCAATGCCAAGTTTGTGAGTAATTATATCTTTAGATATACCTGTCATATCTTCATGTTACCAGGCAAAGGTGGTTTTCCTTCTTTTGAGAAAGGATACTAGCTCCCGTTCAATATCGCTAAGGATCCCTGACCCCATGAAGATCTTGGATTCAGGATCATCAGGATCCATGAGGATTTCTTTCAAATCCTGTTCTCTTGCCTCCAAGACATCTCTTGAAGGATACTTTAATTGCTATTGCTCCCTTGGTCTTGAGGCTGGTTTCATTGATGAGGTATAGCAATTCTTAGCCTCCTGTTGATCACTCTCAATTTTCACCACTCCCCATGGACTTGGAAGCTTTACACACTGATGATAGGTGGATGGGACTGCCTTCATATCATGTATCCATGGCCTGCCAAGGATAACATTACAACACGACAAGCAATCAATAACACAAAACTTTTGATAAGAATGCAATCCTTCAATATAGATTGGGAGTTTGATGTCCCCCAATGTATTCTTTGTTTCCCCACTGAATCCCACAAGTACTGAGGATCTTGGGATAATATCAGACTCTGGGATATTCATTTTCTTGAGAACATCCAGCTGAATGATGTTCACAGAGCTTCCTCCATCTATAAGGATCCTGCGAACAAAGTGGTTAGAAATAAACAATGTAATTACAAGACCGTCATGATGAGGATCCTGGATGTCAACACGATCATCCTCATCAAAAGTAATGACTTTATCCTGGGTGACAACGGAGGTCCGGACGGGTCTGTCTCCATTACCCATCTTGGTTTCCTTAGCGTGTCTTTTTGCTGCTGAGAAGGATGTGCCACAGATGTCTGATCCACCGGATATGAAATTTATGACTTGCGCATCTGCTGGAGGAGCGGGAGCCCTTTCCAGGATCCTTTCAGGATCCTGGGTCCTTGACTTCTTTCGTCCCAGGAGTTCTTTTAAATGCCCCTTGCTCAACAAGTAACCAATTTCCTTTCTAAGTGCAATACACTCTTCAGTGAGATGCCCAAAATCCTCATGATATGCACACCACTTGGATTTATCCTTTGCAGCAGCTGGTTTATCACTTTTCCTTGGCCACCTAGCTTTCTCACCTAGATTCTTCATTGCAAGGATTAGTTCATTGTTATCAACAGAAAAACAATATTCAGAAATAGGAGGATAATCCTCATCATCCTCTTCTTGTTCCACTGCGTGCACATTCTGGTTATCAGATCTGTTGTAGGACTTGGATTTGTTGTTCCTGAAGTAGGATCCTTGTTTATCGTGTTTCGAGGATCCTGTCAATCTGTCCTGGATCCTTTTATCATCCTCTAGGCAGATGAACCTAAGGGCCCTAGTCCTTACTTCATCAAGATTCCTGCAAGGTGTCATAACAAGATCATCATAGAATAATGAATCCCTAAGCAATCCCATTTTAAAGGCTTCTACAGCCGTAACAATATCCAAATTAGGAATATCTAAGGATTCTTTACTAAACTTAGTGATATAATCTCTAAGTGCTTCATTTTGACCTTGTGTTACCCTATATAAATCACTAGTTAATCGTTCAAACTTTCTACTACAAGAGAATTGACTATTGAACAAGTTACTAAATTAGCAAATGAAGTAATAGAGTAAGGGGGAAGACTTAGCAGCCATTTAAGAGCAGATCCTGTAAGTGTGGATCCAAATCCCTTGCATAGACATGCTTCTTTCAATCTTTCAGGAATTGGATTGATCTCCATCCTCTCCCGGTACTGAGCTACATGCTCTTCTGGATCCGTTGAACCATCATATAACTTCATTGATGGTATCTGGAATCTTTTAGGTATCTCAGCATCACATAAAGGTGGTGCAAAACGAGATATCCTATGGCTACCATCCGCAATCTCAGGAATGGGTTTAACCACTCCTGGTACACTGGATATCATATCCTTAAGCTTCTGTAGCTCCCTAGCCATGGCCTGATTGATACCTGTATCCTGCATAAAGCCATGGTTAGTGTTATATAAATTATTAAAAGTGTTACCTCCCACAGGATTCGAGTTTGGAATTGCGGATGTGAATCCATCTTGCGAGACTCTGGCATGATTGAAGGACCAGAGGAGGCAATGGTCTGCATTGGTATGAAGTCTCCTTGATGAACGTCCGAGTTCTGAGGCTGCATACTTCTCAAGGATCCTTGATTTTGAAGGAGGTTGGATCCTTGGAATTAAGATGATCCATGAACCTGAAAGGATCCTAGGACCAGGGAGGATCCTTGAACAAGGGGGAATCCTGGGACCAAAGAGGATCCTGGGACCAAAGAGGATCCTTGGACTTGGGAGGATCCTTGGACCTGGGAGGATCCTTGGACCTGGGAGGATCCTTGGACCTGGGAGGATCCTTGGACATGGGAGGATCCTTGTACTGCATGCATTCCCACATATCCTCCTGACGTGAAGTATCCCTGGTGCTGAGAGGAGGATCCTGATGGCTGAGAAGAGGATTCCTGCAGCTGGAAGTAAGAGCCAAATGCCTGACTCATTGTTGTTGTTCCATAACGCCTTCCTGGTAGTTCACCCAAGTATTGCACGTCCGGAACTGCTGAGTGTTGGGAAGTTATGACGGGAGTGTCGAAGTTCAGCGACCTTGGCATCAGAGGGGAGTGATCATGCACTGATTTCTTCTGTTTCTTGATTTCATCGATCTCCCGGAGGATCCTTTCGTTGGTTTTATCCTGCTCTTGTGCATGATTCCTCATCTGCAAAATCAGGGCATAAAGATCATTAGTAGTAGGATTAGTTGAAACAGAAGAAGTAGGTGGTTTTTGGAAAATAGGAGTTGGTTTCTTCGCAGCATTCTCAGCATTCTTCTGGGATCCAGAAGGTGGTGGAGGCAAAGGAGGAACGCCTTGTGAAGAACTGAATGAGGGCATCAAACTTGAAGTATTCTTCACTGAGGAAGCCATCTGTTTGGTTGTAGCGAATCGAAATGACCACGAAAACACGAATCTTTCTAGGAATGAAGCACCAATTGCCCCACGGTGGGCGCCAAACTGTTTTGGTCAAAAATCAAGCAATGACAATGTAACCAAACTTTTTGTTGTGAGGTATGATGCTTAAATTGATGAACAACAATAAGGATCACTATGAAGTGTAATGAACAAGTGACACGAAGATTTATACGAGGAAAAAGCCCTTGATCAATGAATGATCTCCGGCATAAAAAACCTCGGGTGATGGAAACTACCGATCACCAACTCAAATTAAACAAGAAATGTATTACAACTTCGGATGATAGCGAGCTAAGTACAAGGATCAGTACAGTGTATTGTGTAGAGAATGTGTGTAATTGCCAAGTGTGTTAGCGAGAGCTGATGAGAGCGATTGTATGAGTGTGTGTGTAGCCAAAAATAGCCAAGTGTTCTAAAAGATAGCTCGCTACCCCCTTAAAATTAGAAAATATCTAGCCTAACTAACTGTCCGCAAATCGTGCAAGTCCTCCACGACTCCATAACGTCCATTTCTAACCAAGAACGTGCGGAATAGACTTAGAATATTCTCCAGGAATATCGCCAAGACCAAGTCCAAGTTGATAGTCCTGCAAAACAATTACGAATTCAAAGTAGACAATCGTTAGTACAGGGATCCTTATAGTGATCCATGATCCTGATCCTGCAACACTTCTGAGGATCACTACTTCAGACAGAATTGAGGATCACTAAACCCAACAGTAAATAAGGATCACTGATCATTTAGAAATCCACCCCTAACATATAACACAAAATTTTTTATAAGAATGAAGTCCTTCTATGTAGATGGGAAGTTTAATGTCCCCTAATGTATTCTTGGTTTCTCATGATATGCACACCATTTGGACTTGTCTTTTGTTGCAGCTGGCTTATCACTTTTTCTGGGCCATCTTGCTTTTCACCTAAATTCTGCATTGCAAGGATCAGTTCATTGTTATCAACAGAAAAACAATATTCAGAAATGGGAGGATAATCCTCATCATCCTCTTCCTGTTCTACTGCATGCATATTCTGGTTGTCAGACTTATTATAAGATTTGGACTTGTTGTTCCTGAAGTAGGATCCTTGTTTCTCCTGCTTCGAGGATCATGCCAGTCTTTCCTGGATCCTTTTATCATCCTCTAATCGGATGAATCTAAGGGCCCTGGTTCTCACTTCATCAAGATTCCTGCATGGGGTCATGACAAGATCATCATAGAATAATGAATCCCTAAGTAAACCTATTTTGAAGGCTTTTACAGCCGTAGCAATATCCAAATTAGGAATATCAAAGGATTCTTTACTAAATTTAGTGATATAATCTCTAAGTGATTCATTCTGACCTTGTGTTACCCTATATAGGTCACTAGTTAAATGTTCAAATTTCCTACTGCATGAGAACTGGCTATTAAACAGGTTAACTAGATTAGCAAATGAAGTAATAGAGTAAGAGGGAAGACTTAGCAGCCATTTAAGAGTTGATCCTGTTAGTGTGGATCCAAAACCCTTGCATAGACATGCTTCTTTTAACCTCTCCGGGATGGGATTGATCTCCATCCTTTCTCTATACTGAGCTACATGTTCTTCTGGATCCGTTGAACCATCATATAGCTTCATGGTTGGTATTTGAAACCTTTTCGGTATCTCAGCATCACAAATAGGTGGTGCAAAATGAGATATCCTGTGGCTTCCATCTGCAATTTCAGGAATGGGCTTGACCACTCCTGGAACACTGGATATCATATCCTTCAGTTTCTGTAATTCTTTAGCCATAGCTTGATTGATACCTGTATCCTGCACAAATCCATGGTTAGTGTTATAAGAATTATTCAAAGTGTTACCTCCTGGAGGATTCAGGTTTGGAATTCCAGATGTGAATCCATGCTGACGGGATTCTGGTATAACCGAAGGACCAGAAGAAGGAATGGTCTACATTGGAATGAAGTCTCCTAGATGGACATCTGAACTTCTGGGTTGCACACTTCTTAAGAATCCTTGATCCTGAAAGATGTTGGATCCTTGATGTGCTGTGATTGGGGGTCTCGGAGGATACTCCATGGATCCATAAGCCTGAGATGAGGATCTCTGAACCTGAAAGGATCCCTGACCCTGGGATGAGGATCCTTGAACCTGAAAGGATCCCTGACCCTGGGATGAGGATCCTTGAACCGTCTGTGCTCCCACATATCCTCTGGAATTGAAGAAGGATCCCTGATACTGAGACGATGATCCTAAAGGCTGAAAGTAGGATCCTTGAGCTTGTGTTATCGCTGATGATCCAAAACGCATTCCCAATGATCCACCTTGAAGCTGGACATCAGCTGGAGCAGAGTGTTGGTGATGTGCGTGAGTGTTATTAGTTTTTAATGTATATGTTAAGCCCTTTTTAACACTTTTCAGCCAAGTTTTAAATTTATAAAACATGATATTTACTAACACTAAACACACATATGGGCAAGTGCACCCATCGTGAGCGTAGTATAGTGTTGGTAAGATACCGAGGTCGTCCAAGGACACAAGAGCTTTTAGTACCGGTTTATCCTCAACGTCTAATCAAATCAAAAGTTTAGAAAAATGTTTTAACCTAAGAAAATAAAAACTATCTAAAATGCTGAAAAATAAAAATAAAACAGATAGACAAGATGAATCACTTGGCTCCGACTCGTGTATAGTGTAACCGTTTATTATTTCCGCACTTTTGCACTATTTAAGAGATTATCTTAGTTATTGTAGTAGGCCCCTCTTTTGGAGGTGACGTTACCCTCAACCCAGTAGTTTGAGTCAGCAAGGATACAATCCCAAAGGGTTGGATTATTGAAAGATATTTAATTAAGTTATTAATGCATATTGTGGTAGGCCCCTCTTTTGAAGGTGACGTTACCCTCGGCTAAGTAGTCTGAGTCAGCAGGGATACAGTCCTAAGTAGCCGGGTTAAAGTATTAATAGTAGTTTAACTTATGAGGGGATCAAAGAGTTTGGACCCCCGCCATCCAATACCATTAAGTATTGAAGGAGGTCCTACTAAATTTGACCCAGGTCCTTTGCAGGATCTATACACTGAACAATGGCAAGACTCTTACCAAACCGTTCCCTTAATCCCCGACCAGGTAGCCAACATACCTCCATATAGACCGTGGAGATATGAATGGTGAAAATATTTTATTTTATATAGACAGTAAAATAATGCCAAGACATCACGGACAAACGATAAGGAAGAATCACCTTCAACATAAGAAACTAGTTATTAAAATCATTAATACATAACCAATTAAAAAGTGCGAAAAGATTAAAAATAAAAAGTATTACACTAGACACTTTGTCTTCACCAAGTGATGTAAGAGACTTAGGCAAACATGGCCTTGATTATCAAGAACTTTTATGATCAATCTTGGATCCCGAGACGACTCACACACTCTATGATGGACAATGGATGATGGTGGTGGATGATGGTGTTATGGTGGTGGTGGGTGGTGGGTGAAGTGTGAGAGAGGTGGTGTGCCAAGGGATGGTTTGAGCTTGAGCCAAGCACTCCTATTTATAGGCTGAACAGAAGCTCGGGCACGGCCCCGTGTCCACATCCTTCTCTTTCTTCATTAATTGCTCTTGTCTTTATTAGTTGACCACGGCCCCGTGTCCGCTGGGCACGACCCCGTGTGCAGAAGCATATCTGTACTATCAAGATTTGTCTGGATTCTGCGAATCTTATAGTTGACCACAACCCCGTGTCCGCTGAGCACGGCCCCGTGGTGGGCGATGGAAGCTTCTACAACTTTGTCTTTTATGCTGACACTTGGGCACGCCCCCGTGCTCACTGAGCACGGGGCGTGTTCAACCTCCTGTTTTCTTGTTTTGCTTGGGAAGATGCTTTCGGGGAGATCGGGCATGCCACGTTTATTCCTTTTCTTGTATTTATGTTAGATTTAGCTGCCTTTTTGCTTCTTTTGTTAATTTGAGCTCATTTAATCCTGAAAATACAAAAGGAAGACAAAAACACACTTTTTCCAACATTAGTACTAAAAAAGGGTTAGTTTTATGCCACAATTGATGTAATTTATATGTTGCATTTTGCACACATCAAATACCCCCACACTTGAATCTTTGCTTGTCCTCAAGCAAAACTCTTTATAATGTGGCTTTACACTCCCAAATGGAATTGGTAGAAAAGAAGGTTTTTGGGCTTGTCATAGAGTGTCGGGATTTCCAAGATTCTTTATTTAGTTTTTATTTTTATTTATTTACAATCCTATTCGTCATGATTTATTTAAAATTTTTCATAAGATAAATTACTTATTAGGGCATAGCATGCTCCCTTAAAATTCTATTTATATACAAGTTCACATACCTCACGGGGGATCACTCAACACTCGGCCGAATATGTATTTTAGTGAATTACTAGAGAGCGGCATGGAACATACTCCTACCATAGGCTTGCCAAGCAATCAATCCTCCTCCTTTTTAACTATATACCTTTGTAAATATCAAGAGGACTTTTGGTTGAAGGGTTAGGCTTGGGTTAAAGGTAGGTGGTTGGGTTAGTGGTTAGTAAAAGGGCGAAAAGCGTAACAAGCGTCGGTTTTCGTAAGACTTTCTTTAAACTTTTTATTTTGATGAAGCCATAATTCAAACAAAGTTACTTTTGATGAACTTGCTTGTTTATTTCTTTTGCTTCATCATCAACAAAGTTTTTTTTTTTTTTTTTTTTTGATAGTCATACGAAAAACCGGGCTTATTACTAAAACAAAGGGTAAAAAATAAAAAGGTTTTGGTGGGTGAAAGGGTGTTTGGTTTGGGTTAAGAAATGAAAAGTTTAGGCTCAAAGGGGTTAACTAGGGGGATTTTGGGTAGGTGGTAAAAAAAAAATAATGGTATAGAAATAAAAAGGGTTAGTCCTAATGCCTCCATCATTTACTTACTCGGGTTTAAGTTGGTAAGGACCGGGAATGTATCGTCGTGGCAAGTTCTAGAGTTGTAAGAACCAAGCGGCTATTCACACAAGAAACGAAAAATGAGCATTTAATTTAAAGATATGTATTTGTATGCTCAATAAAGGCTCAAAAACTCACTTTTGTGGGAATGGGTTTTTATATGATCAAGTATATATGATTAAATTTTAACTAAGCTTGTCATGCCTTTTCATAATTTTCTTATGTTGGTTCTTTTTATCACGACACTATCGGTTGTAAATTTGTAAAAATATAACCTTTTTAGAATTTTGAAATTCCCAAATTAAACCTAGACAAGTAAAAAAAAATGAAAATTTTCGAAAAAATTTGGGGTGATTAGCGGTTCCAATAGAGTTTTGTGTAAGGCTTGTTATTAGGACTTGCAAGATTCAAGGTTTTAGCATCCCCCCCACACTTAAATTACACATTGTCCTCAATTTGTCCCAAAAATAAATTTTTAGGTTGATTGAATGCGTAAAAAGGTGTGAAAAAGCAAAAATTTGTGTTACTGGGCGCTGGACACGGCCCCGTGTTGTCCGGGCACGGCCCCGTGTTCAAGTGCCAGAAATAAAAATTAAACAAAAGAAACAGAAGCCTGGACATGGGGGCGTGTTGGGTGAACACAGCCCGTGTCCAGTTTACCTGAACTGGGTCATTTATGCAGACTGTGCAGCACGGGACCGTGTTGGGCGGACACGGCCCGTGCTGAGCTTACTGTTAATGAAGAAAATTGTCGGATGGCCCTGTTTTCCTGCATGGGGTGCTGGTTCAAGTTTCCCTTGTATCCCTTTGCCATCCTGAGTGTGTTTTATTCCTGAAAATTAAAACTAACTAGAAAACATAAAAATAAATCTAAACTAAATTAAGGATAATTCCGCGGAATGCCTACGTGGTGCGCCACGTTTATAAGGGTCCTTGGCTAGACCCGAAGCCTGGTCATATGTAACTCAAGTGGGATGTTTTGCATCCCATGCTGCACCGTCGGAGAGCGTCATCCAAGCTTGAGTCTATGACCTTCATGTAGTTGACCGGGTCTTCGTCTTCTACTCTCTTCCCTACTCCAAACTTCACTTCCTCGTCCCCAAACTTCAACGTTAGTGTTCCGTCATTCATATCTACCACTGCTTGGGCGGTGGCTAGAAATGGCCTCCCTAGGATGAGAGGAACATTGGCCTCTTCTTCCATGTCTAGGATGACAAAGTCGGTTGGGAAAACGAAATTGTCAACTTTGACCAATAGATTTTCAGCGACACCTTGTGGAAATTTGACGGATATGTCGGCGAGTTGTATGCTCATCTTTGTAGGGCTCGTTGTTCCTAGGCCGAGTCGTTTGAACATCGATGTGGGCATGAGGTTAATGCTAGCCCCAAGATCTGCTAATGCATTACGAATGGGGGATTCCCCAATCGAGCAAGGAATCGTGAAGCTTCCGGGATCAATTTTCTTTTGTGGGAGTTTGTTGAGTACTAAGGTGGAGCATTCTTCACCTAAGTTAACTAATTGCAATGATTCAATTTTCCTTTTGTGAGTGAGGAAGTCCCTCATAAATTTTGCATATTTAGGCATTTGGGTAAGGACCTCAATAAAAGGAATATTAACATGCAATTGTTTTAGTAAATTTTCGAACTTTGCGAATTGCTCATCGGTCTTTTGACGATTTAACCGACCGGGGTATGGAACCGGAGGAGTCTTGGTGGGCTCTTGATTTGGTGGAGAAGCCTTTTCTAGTTGGGGCGTGGGTGAAGTCGTGGGTTGGCTGGATTGGCTTCTGTCAACTGTCGGTAATGGAGCCTCCTCGGGACCCACGGTTCGGTTTCTCAATGTGATGAGATGTACTTGCGCTTTTGGGTTGGTTTCGGTATTGCTTGGTAACACGCCTTGTGGTCTCTCGGAGAAATTTTGAGCTATTTGATTTAATTGTTTTTCAATGTTTTGAATGCTAGCTTGTTGATTTCTAAAATTCGATTCCAATTGCTGAAATTGATCCGAGTTTTTCTTTTCGGTGTCGGAGATCAGGCGAGATACAGTATCTTCAAGCCTTTCTCATCCACCTTGTTGTTGAGAAAAGTTTTGTGGTTGTTGAAAGTTAGTTCGTTGGTTTTTTTGGTTACTACTATTGTCGGGATCTCTCCAACCGAGGTTAGGGTGGTTACGCCATCCTTGGTTGTAGGTACCCGTTGGTGGACCCGACGGCCTAGGTCTATTATCAATGTAGTTTACCGTTTCCGTTTGATCATCTACTTCTTTCATACAACTCCAATTTTCATGTGGTCCACCACACCCCTCACAAGCCATAACCGAGGCCGTTTTTTCCATTTCTAACTTTTTGATTTTTGAAGAAAGGGCCTCGATTTGGGCTTGTAAAGAAGTGCTTTCATCAACCTTATGGGCGCCCGGGGCAATAGATTTATTACCTCGGGGAGTGTGCCACTGAAAATTGGTTTGAGCAATTTCCTCAATTTCATTGTATATTTCATTTGGGCGACGATTACCTAGAAGTCCCCCGGAGCTAGAATCAAGTGTTTGTCTTGTGTGTGGCAACAACCCATTATAGAAAGTGGATACTTGTTGCCACACCGCAAGACCGTGATGAGGACACTTTCTTAGTAGCTCCTTGAACCTTTCCCAAGTTTCATATAAGGATTCCCCATCCTCATGAGAATATGTATTAATTTCAGTCATTAATTTAGCCGTTTTAGCAGGAGGGAAATACTTATATAGAAACTTTTGGGCCAGTTCATCCCAAGTGTTTACCGAGCCAACTGGGAGGGTGTTAAGCCAAGCCTTAGCTTGGTCTTTTAGTGAAAATGGAAACATTCGAAGGCGGATGGCGTCGTTTGATGCTCCATTGATCCGAAAGGTATCACATATTTCTAAGAAATTAGTAATATGTAGATGGGGATCCTCGTCCGCAAGCCCATGAAAGGTTGCGGAGTTTTGAAGCATTTGTATCAAATGCGGCCGAAGTTCGAAGTTATTGGCTTCGACATTTGGTGCATTGATAGCGGCGCCTAGATTACCTACAGTGGGCCGTAGGTAATCCATGAGGGTACGTTGGTCCGCCATTGGAAGTGGGTCCCCCGAAACTTTCTCTTGGTTTTTGGCTTTAAGTCTTTTTCTGAGAAAGCGTTCGGGTTCTTCTAAAGGTTCTTTTATGTCTCTACTAGAACTGGAGCTCATGCACTACGTAGGAAGTTCAAATGTGGCGCCTGGGTTCCAAGTCCTGCAACAAAAACAGAAAAGAACGTTGGTCAGAAGGTTCACCACGGCCCCGTGTTCAGCGAACACGGCCCGTGGTCGGAGGTACAGCAATTGTTTTCCGGATCCCTGTTACTGGGAGTTGGACACGGCCTCGTGTTGCACTGACACGGCCCCGTGCTCAGCCCTCTGTAACTCAGAAAATAACAACTGCCATTGATAATGCTGGGCACGGCCCGTGTCCGACCAGGCACGGCCCGTGCTGAGCTCTGCAGAAACTGAAAAACTAAGAAAAATCCTAAAAAAATAGAAAAATAAGAAAAATGATTAGGCCGCTGATTCCTAACTTTCTTAAAATCCTTGTGTCCCCGGCAACGGCGCCAAAAACTTGATGTGCGTGAGTGTTATTAGTTTTTAATGTATATGTTAAACCCTTTTTAACACTTTTTAGCCAAGTTTTAAATTTATAAAACACGATATTTACTAACACTAAACACACATATGGGCAAGTGCACCCATCGTGAGCGTAGTATAGTGTTGGTAAGATACCGAGGTCGTCCAAGGACACAAGAGCTTTTAGTACCGGTTTATCCTCAACGTCTAATCAAATCAAAAGTTTAGAAAAATGTTTTAACCTAAGAAAATAAAAACTATCTAAAATGCTGAAAAATAAAAATAAAACAGATAGACAAGATGAATCACTTGGCTCCGACTCGTGTATAGTGTAACCTTTGATTATTTCCGCACTTTTGCACTATTTAAGAGATTATCTTAGTTATTGTAGTAGGCCCTTCTTTTGGAGGTGACGTTACCCTCAACCCAGTAGTTTGAGTCAGCAAGGATACAATCCCAAAGGGTCGGATTATTGAAAGATAATTAATTAAGTTATTAATGCATATTATGGTAGGCCCCTCTTTTGAAGGTGACGTTACCCTCGGCTAAGTAGTCTGAGTCAGCAGGGATACAGTCCTAAGTAGCCGAATTAAAGTATTAATAGTAGTTTAACTTATGAGGGGATCAAAGAGTTTGGACCCCCGCCATCCAATACCGTTAAGTATTGAAGGAGGTCCTACTAAATTTGACCCAGGTCCTTTGCAGGATCTATACACTGAACAATGGCAAGACTCTTACCAAACCGTTCCCTTAACCCCTGACCAGGTAGCCAACATACCTCCATATAGACCGTGGAGATATGAATGGTGAAAATCTTTTATTTTATATAGACAGTAAAATAATGCCAAGACAACACGGACAAACGATAAGGAAGAATCACCTTCAACATAAGAAACTAGTTATTAAAGTCATTAATACATAACCAATTAAAAAGTGCGAAAAGATTAAAAATAAAAAGTATTACACTACACACTTTGTCTTCACCAAGTGATGTAAGAGACTTAGGCAAACATGGCCTTGATTGTCAAGAACTCTTACGATCAATCTTGGATCCCGAGACGACTCACACACTCTATGATGGACAATGGATGATGGTGGTGGATGATGGTGGTGGATGATGGTGTTATGGTGGTGGTGGGTGGTGGGTGAAGTGTGAGAGAGGTGGTGTGCCAAGGGATGATTTGAGCAAGAGCCAAGCACTCCTATTTATAGGCTGAACAGAAGCTCGGGTACGGCCCCGTGTCCAGTGGGCACGGCCCCGTGTCCACATCCTTCTCTTTCTTCATTAATTGCTCTTGTCTTTATTAGTTGACCACGGCCCCGTGTCCGTTGGGCACGACCTCGTGTACAGAAGCATATCTGTACTATCAAGTTTTGCCTGGATTCTGCGAATCTTATAGTTGACCACGACCCCGTGTCCGCTGAGCACGGCCCCGTGGTGGGCGATGGAAGCTTCTACAACTTTGTCTTTTATGCTGACACTTGGGCACGCCCCCGTGCTCACTGAGCACGGGGCGTGTTCAACCTCTTGTTTTCTTGTTTTTCTTGGGAAGATGCTTTCGGGGAGGTCGGGCATGCCACGTTTATTCCTTTTCTTGTATTCATGTTAGATTTAGCTGCCTTTTTGCTTCTTTTGTTAATTTGAGCTCATTTAATCCTGAAAATACAAAATGAAGACAAAAACACACTTTTTCCAACATTAGTACTAAAAAAGGGTTATTTTATGCCACAATTGATGTAATTTATATGTTGCATTTTGCACACATCAGTTGGCTAGTTATGACTGGAGTGTCGAAATTCAATGATCTCGGCATCAAAGGAGAGTGATCCTCCGCTGGTCTCTTCAATTTTTTGATGTCATCAATCTCTCGAAGGATCCTGTCATTAGTTTTGTCCTGCTGCTGCATGTAATCCCTCATCTGCAAAATCAAAGAATAAAGATCACTGTTAGAAGGGCTAGAAGAAACAGCAGAAGTTGGTGGTTTTGAGAAAACGGGGCTTTGTTTCTTCGCAGCATTCTTAGCATTCTTCTGGGATCCAAAAGGTGGTGGAGGCAAAGGTGGAATGCCCTGTGAAGAAGTGACTGCTGGCATAGAGCTTGAAGTGTTCTTTACTGAAGAAGCCATGTGGTTGAAGGTAATGAACCGAAATGAACACAATGGACAAAATTTTTTTTTCAGAAATGAAGCACCAATTGCCCCACGGTGGGCGCCAAACTGTTTTGGTCAAAAATCAGATAAGGATAATGCAACCAAATCTTCTGTTGTGAGGTGTGATGCTTGAATCAATGAACAAATGTATGAACAACTTGTGAATGAAATAAACAAGTGACACAAGGATTTATACGAGGAAAAAGCCCTTGATCAATGTATGATCTCCAGCATAAAAAACCTCGGGTGATGGAAACTACCGATCACCAACTACAATTAAACCAATGATCGTTACAACTCGGGATGATAACAAGCTTGTTACAAGGATCACAAGTGTGCAAAATGTATGAAATCGCCAATAAGTTGCAGAGAGCTTGCAAGAGTGTGCGTGTTTGTTAATTGTTCTAACTCAAGCTTGTTATCCCCTTTTTAAAAATAGAAATAAACTAAATAACTAACATCCCGAAAATGGTGCTAGCTACCCACGACTTCCATAACGGTCATTAAGCTATGCACGTGCAGAATATTGAGAGCATATTCCCCAAGAATATTGGCTAGACCAAGTCCTACTCGTTCATTCCTGCAAAACAAGCTTAAATGTAATGGAAACAATCGTTAATGTTAGGATAACAATGAGGATCCTGGATCGTTAATCCTGCAACGTCTTCTGAGGATCCTTAATTCAAACAGAATTGAGGATCCGTGATCCTGGCTGCACTTGAGGATCCGTGATCCTTAGGATTAGGAAATCGACCCCTAACAATTGGGTTGGTAGATTAACTGGTGTGATTTGGATTATATGTGTGTGATACATGTATCATGACTGTGTGACAAGTGAATAAGGAATACATGACTTGTTTGTACATGAAATATGTGGATTATGTGCACCTAAGACTAATTGATGTCGGTAACTATGTTAGGACGTTTGTGATTAACTGAGAACAAGTAACTTAACAAACCGAGCAAACCAAGGTAAGTTCACACTTTCTATAAGGCATGGGACTCCCGGTGGTTTGGGAATGTACCTCCATCCTCATTGAGAAGGATGACAACATTAACCTGCGTATTCTCCTTGGATAGATTACGTACCTCTGTCCTCAGTTGGAAGGACGACAACCTATAACTTACTAGACAAAACTCTATCATTAAGTCCCTTATTTTTGTATCGACTTAATCGCCGGGCCAATGGCGAGCGGGTCATTAGTTAATAGCGCTATTAGGGTTGACAAGCCTCACACCGTGTCGGGAGGACGTGCGTGTACTAATGGATCTGGGCACTTAGTCAATGATGATAGACATTGACGTAGGGCACAACTTTCTCAGTCAGTTGTCGATATGGTAACAGTCTAGTGGTTACATGGGGAAGCCCCCACTGGTTATGGTTTGGGAAATAATGAACTGGATAACTTATGGTTTTGAAATAACTCATGGTTTTTGGAACAACTATAAAACGGACAACCAACTGTGAACTCGCTCAACTTTGTTGTTGACTCGTTGTTACATGCCTTGCAGGTCGTTAGATGTTTAGCTGGAGCTTGCAGGGGAGCAGGAGTCGTTGTGGGACATGGACTGTTGAGTTCCATGTTAACATTTGAACCTTTAAACTTATACTTTGGTTTTTTTTTTTTTTAAACTTTATGCTTCTGCTGAATCACTTAAACTTTACTTTTTGTTTGTGACGCCAATTATATTGTTTGGGTTGGATTTTTATTTGCTTACTTATATTGTTCAATATGATTGGTGGCTTGATCCTGGTCAGTCACGCCTCCTGTGGTGATACTCCACTTGTGGATTTTGGGGGTGTGACAACTACCCCCCAAGGAGTAGGAATCTTGACACACTGATGATAGGTGGAAGGCACAGCTTTCATATCATGAATCCATGGTCTGCCTAATATGATATTATAGCAGGATAATGAATCCATGACACAAAACCGTTGCATGGAATTTACTCCTTCAACATATACAGGTAGCTTTATCTCTCCAACAGTGTTCTTCACTTCTCCACTAAACCCTACAAGCACGGTGGATTTTGAGGTGATCTCCATTTCTGGGATGTTCATTCTCTTCAGGGTTTCCAATTGGATGATATTGACCGAGCTGCCATTGTCCACTAATATCCTGCGTACAAAATAGTTAGCAATATATAAAGTAATTACCAGACCATCATGGTGAGGATCCTGTATGTTATTCCGGTCATCATTGTCGAATGTTATCAATTTGTCGTTTGTAAGCGTTTTCATCCTTGTTGGTTTGTCTCCTCTTTTTGACTCAGCCTCCTTGGCATGCCTTTTAGCTGCAGAATAAGAAGTTCCGCATATATCAGATGTTACACCCCAATCGCATAATAGAAAAACACGCGTCGGAAATATTGGGGAGTCACGTTACAAATTGCTCACAACTCGGAAGGTTATTCGCTATACAACTATGGTCACAAAACATGTTTGGTCGAATCCTAGCGATCGACCAAACGGGTCGGGTTCGAAAGTCTAAGCGGTTGTCAAGATCGCTTGACTTACGACCCTAAACAAGCACTAGACTAAAAGTGACGAGTTAAACATGTTAAAACATGTTTAACTAAGTTAGAAAACAGGTTTGATATCAAAACAAAGTGTTTTGATACCCAAAAATAGCTCCGTCGCAAACTACGCATAAACATGTATTTTGACCGAAACTTTGACTCGTCACTTCGACTGAACGACGTGGTAATCAGTAGGTATAGTCACAAGGGACTATAACCATCGTGATTACGCTCACGTTGCAAAGTTCGAACGAACTTTGTGTTGACTAAATCGTGTTCAAAGCAGAAAGTTAAACAATGTTTGACTTTCACGCTTGAAAAGCAGAAACAAGAATGAAAGAAGTTTACAAAAGATCCAAGCAAGGAAGAATTGATTCAAAATACTCAGGTATGAAGCCTAAACTTCAACTTAGAGCAGATTAGAATCAATTTGTGTGAGGAATGAGATGAACAAGGTGGGTATTTATAGGAGAACTTGAACTAACAAGATCTTGACAAGTGTTTTTGCACGAATCAAAGCTTAATCCAAGCCATACACTTGTGGCACATAGTTTAGAATACAATTGGAGTTCAAAAACAAGCAAATGGTATGCTAAATCAGGGGTTAAAACCATGAGAATAGGTTGTTTCAACCAGATTCAATGTTTCTATCCAGACAGGAGCCTCTCCGTACGCCTAGATACCCTCGCCGTACACCTAGCCCCCCTTCTGAAGTTTCAAAAAAAATGGCAGAACAGGTCCCTGCACATGATTTTGATGATTTTTGACGTTTTTAACAACTGTTAACCCTATTTCAAGGCTCTACAATGAAGTTAAAGCATAGGGAACATAAAATATGTTTGGAAATATCTCGGATGTCGGTTCGTTTGGTCGTACGGTTGCGTTATTCGGTTAATTACGACGAAACACGAACGGACGCGAAAAACGATCCAAATTGCGCGACGAGAGGTATTTTTGCATTCCAATCACTAAAATAAAATATTTTAATGATTACAAAAATTTTTGGATGTCCGGATATATTCAGAACGTAAGATATGCGCATAAATGCAAACTTATGCACTTTTTGACCCTTTTAGTCCCTATTGATCAAATAAGCATATTTTCGCATACCGAACCCCTCAAAGCATATTTCTAAGCTATGTAAAGGATATTTAGGGAATGTTTAGCTTATGATCAAGTTTCAGAATGTTCGTTACAGTACAAATCAGAATACTTTCGCAGTTTGATGCAAATAGTCCCTGTGATCGAATAAACTTGTTTCTGACACACCAAGGCCTTCAAAACTTATTTCTAAGTTTTATAAAAGTTATTTAAGGTATGTTAAGCCTATTTCACTATTCCGGAGTGTTTGTCACATTAAACTGATTACGTTTACGTACCAGTTTGCGTATAACTTTCCAGAAAGCGATTTAAAGATTGAAATTGAACTTAAAATCAAAACGTGAAATTGTCAAACATAAAAAGCAAACATTGAGACCAAAAACACATTGTTTCTTGATAAAATATATTTTCCTACATCGTGCGGTGTTTACGGAGCACAAGTGCCACAGTCTCCCCTACTTTAGGAAATTTCATCCCGAAATTTTATTCGAAGGGGACTGTAGAGTGTAATTGAAACAACTTATGGATAAGCAAATTGCTAGATCCCAAAGATGCAGAGCATCATTTGGTGTTGAAATTTTTGGGGATTCAAAATGTGATTTGGGAAATTCAGAGTATCTCAAGGTATTCAACCCTTTGAAGCTTGTGAATTTAAAAAAAATGTCAACCAGTGTTTAAAAATCGTTTGAGTATGGCACTATGTTATACTAAGCTCTTAGTGTAATTCCTAGAAAACAAAGGGGTGTACATTCAAGCCCTACTCGTACACAGTTTCTAACATCCCACGAGGTACATCCCATGTACCATGAGCATCTCATGCATAGGAGACGGGTCAACATACCTATGGCATCAAGATCGTCATCTTTAACACCATAATATACTCTCGGTCGGCTCGATTTGAGTTAATGAATGTACTCGTTGTCGTCCATTGTAAATAACCATAAAAATATCAAATAAGCACATAATCACATAATGGTCCAAGATAACATAAAATCACCAAGTGATTTTAGCAACGTTCTGAAGAATAACACAATAAGAACACTTATGTATAGGAAGTACCATTGGCGTATCCACCATGTTCTTATTGCATCATACTCCTCTCGTTATCTTAATCACTCTAGATCTTATGCCACCATACTTAACAAGGCTTACCATGATTCTCATGCGTCGAATCTCATAATTAAGTGTGCACCCATAATTACTCGATTCGTCGCATGGTCCACATAGCTCCTCTTGTTAAGCGAGGGTAAACAAATAATAAGGTCGAACTATCGTCTAAGTCAAATAAACATCGTCACAACATAACATATTTTAAATCGAATTGTGTTTCATACTAGCAATGATAGCACTACTTGTTTTGCATACAACAAATTTAGTAGTAGGTATTTTATTCTAATACGAATGTTTATATATGTTTCATACTAACCAAACAAGTAGAATGCAACATATACTAATCATGCATTGTCATCATAATGTCAGCATATCAAGAAAATGTTTTCAAATCATGCGCTAGGTATGCTAAGTTAACATACTAAGCAAAATTGTATTTGAAAATAATGTACTAAGTACGTTAAGTCAACATACGAAGCGTATTTTATTTATAATCATGTACTATACATATTACATAAATAAATCATGTATGTAATGTCATGATCACAAAATAGTATTAACTTGTTCATAGTATTCGTATTGATCGTGTTGCCAAGTTCGTATGAATGCACTAGAGTGCAATCATGGTATGCTAATTTACAAGATTTAGTTCCTAAAGAACGGAATCCTCAAAGTCAGCATGTAGTTTTAATCACACATAGTGTAATCACATTTGAGTTTGTAATTGGAAAATGAATAACAAGGACAAAGATAAACTTCTTGAAATTTATATTGTCATTACAAACATAGTTGGAATATGTACATTGTTTTCAAAAATAAACATAAAATATAGAGGTTCAAATGATCATAAGTGTTTGATCATTAGCTTGAGCCTCATTGACATTGAACACTCGCTCATTAGCATTGGCAAGCTTAGGGCAGTTTCTCTTGAAATGATTTAAATCACCACAATTGAAACATGCTCGAGGGCGAATCTGAGTAGGGGCTGCTCGGTTCTGGATACGACAGGTCACAGCAAGATGTCCAAATAGACCACAGGTTGTACACTGACGACAAGGAGAATTTGTTGCGTGATGATAGTTGCAATGATTGCATCGAGGTGGCTTTCCATGATAAAATCCATTTAAGGGTACTGAGTTTAGTGGAATTGTTGCAGGAATAGCAAAATTCCTTGAAGTCTTGTGCTTCTTAGATTTTTTTTTTTTTTTTGAAGATTCGGCTTTTGTTTCCTTTGAATTCCCTTTAGTAGTTTCAGTGTTTCGTTTCTTCTACTTAGAAAACACAGTTTTATCTTTGACTTAGTAAAAACTTGTTCACAAGTCTCGTTCTTATACTTAGAATATATAGTGTTGTGGATTTTGTTTTGAGACATGAGTTGTTTGAAAAATAAACTTTCGTAATATTTTTGGATGATAGAATACAAACCAAGTTAATGGTTTGTGTTAAAAATTCCTTTATTGTTTAAAAATTTATTGTTTTTAAGATAAAATGTTTTAAATTAAAAAATTTTAAAATAAAATAACTTTGTGTTTGAAATTTTGAAAGACAAAGGTAGTGTTTCGAAAATGAAATAGGATCTCATAGTGTCATGAAATGAAATGAAATTCATTTCAACTGTCTCCAATCAAACATATCACCGAAGGTAATATGATGGATTCGTATTGTGAAAGGAAATTTGTTTCGGTTGTTGTGGATAGCAAACATATTACCGAGGGTAATATGAATGAATAGTGTCACACAGGTCGTTTAGAAATCGTTCGACATGGTAAGGATGGACAGGTTTTTATAATGCTTCACGAAGACATGCTTTAGCCTATAAGTGGACACTCACCCTAAGAGTTCCCAGGTAAGAGTGATTGGTCCGATAATGCGGATTTGTACGAACACTCTAGCCTTAGACATAAAAGTTTGGGTACAGGCATCTACCCTTCCAGATTGCATGTGTTCACATTATTAAAACCAAAGATTTCGATGAAAAACATTTGAGAAATCTTTTGATAAAAATTGTTTAAGATAAACATGTTTGAGAAATATTTTGACGAAAACGTTTGAAAAAATATTTTCAGAAATATTTCAATGAAAATGTTTTGGAGAGAAAACATTTTGAGGAACACCTTAAGGCATGAAGCCTAAGGTTTAGGATAAATCATATAGGGCTAGATGATTTGTAAATCATAGTGTAGTTGTGGGACGAATAAGTATGAGGATTTTAGGAAGGAGTTCCTAAGTCTACTCATGTTTGGGTCCTAGGAAGGTTATATACTAGGTTTAAGGCATGCTAATAACCTAATTCCCTAAAACCAGTGCTCTGATACCAATCTGTAACACCCCAATCGCGTAATACACCAACACGCGGCGGAAATATCGGGGAGTCACGTTACAAATTGCTCACAACTACTGGTACTAAATTGTTTCAATACTGTTAACATCGTTTTACAAACAAAGAATACATGTATTGTCTTTTGATTAAAGAAGTCTAAGGCCCAAATGCAGCCCTATGCGTTGCATGCTTGAATAGTCGAAAACCTAAAACATATGTGAAAAACAGTCAGCATAAAAATGTCGGCGAATACATAGGTTTTGTTGGCCAAATAAATGGCAAAAGTTTGATATTGCAATACTTTGACAACTACAAGAGTTGTCAATTGAAAATAAATCTTGAAGCCAAAGAATGGCAAAAGTTTAATATTGCAATACATAATCTTAATTATGAAAACTCGTGGCAAATAGTTTTGTATATGGCAATATGATTATTACTAAGTAATTTTTATG
The DNA here is from genome assembly GCA_030545235.1 of Helianthus tuberosus. NCBI lineage: Eukaryota > Viridiplantae > Streptophyta > Magnoliopsida > Asterales > Asteraceae > Helianthus > Helianthus tuberosus. The sequence continues at coordinate 1,364 of JARYGA010015228.1, read as the reverse complement.
CCATTTGAAATTATACATTGTAATCTCGTTTAAATCATCGTAAAACTCGTTAGTGTGTTATTAGAAATCCAATCAAGGATTAGTAATAACTATTTTGAAATTAATCGGATAAGTAGTATATTTAAATATACTTTAGTTATGAAATAGTTAAACAGATAGTATATCAAAATATACTTGGGTTTCTGAAATAACAGATTTGGTAGTATATAACAAGTATACTTTGGTTTAAAAATGAAAAACATCGGTAGTATATCAAATTATACTTTAGTTTGTAAATTGCAAAGTCGAAAGCATATCAAACTATGCTTTGGTGAATAATAGCATATCAAACTATACTTTGGTAGAACAGTAGCATATCAAACTATGCTTTGGTGAATAACAACAAAAATTCAAAGTCCTAATGGTGATTCGGGATAACGCCACGAAGGGTAATACAATAAGCACACTTATATATAGGAAGTACCAGCGGCATATCCACCATGTGTTTATTGTATTACTCTAGTTTCGTTATCTAAATCACCAACAATCTACACAATAACCATAACCATCGTTTCGTAAAGTACTTTTTAAAAATCTCACTATGAAGATAGGAAGATCTAAGGCTATACTTCAATTATCCTATGAGAATCTAACTATGTGATAGATAGATCTTTTAAGGATTTGGATAAACATCGTATTTTCATAATCGGAATAATACACATAAAAGCACTTAGTAAACATATATATGCCATACATTTGGAAAACAAATCGGTTATACATATGAATCACCCCAAAACATTTGAAAACGGTAAAAGAGGGGAACTATGTACTCACCTGGGATTGTGTGTAGGTCTTGTTCAAATGATATAACAAAGCTCAAAGGATCAATTGTTCAAGTGTCCAAATGGTTCCTAGTAATCGGATCGCTAAGTTAATAAATCGACACCTAAATCAGAAGATCGGGTAGAATGAGGTCTCGTAAACCAAATGAGTATTGGAACTCATGTGATATGGTTTAACAAAGCCTACATTCTAAATCGGAACCTATCCTAAGTGCTTACGGCCCGCTACGACCCATTAAGGTAGCTTATGCTACTTTAACGCGTTGTTCGTGCAAAAGCACGTTCGAAACACCTAACTAGTCCTATGACAAGTATTATATGCCCTAACATGTTTAAATATGTTGTATAATCAGTTTAAGGGACAAAAATTAAGTTACATATGCTTAAAATCCAATTATGCATAAAAAGGGCATTTTGGTCATTTTCCTAAGGCATATAAACTACCTATCATACAACTAATTAAATTAAGTGACCATAAGGTATAACATCGGAAGGTTATTCCCTATACAACTATGGTCACAAAACATGGTTGGTTAGATCCTA
>JARYGA010015227.1:0-42279 GCA_030545235.1 Helianthus tuberosus | reverse complement strand
CCGACCGGGTGGCTGTCCGGTCGGGTGGCTGTCCGGTCAGGTGGCAATCTGATCGGACGACAATCCGTCCCAGACTGCCTGGTCGTCTTCTTCCTTGGTTGTTTTGGTAGTTTTGTCGTTTTCTCGAGACTGTTTGATATCGTGCTAAACAACAGAACCCTCGTCAAGACTTAGTGACCCGATCGGACAGGAACCACCCTAGTCCGACCAGCTAACTGTTCGAGACGGTGTTTCATTTTTAACCCGAAATCGGTGTTCTCATGGATAGAATCCAGATCTTGAACCAACACATCAATACGAAAGAATAGAAGGTTAGAACAAGCTCCGATTCTATCGGTTTTGAGTGCATTGAGTGTAAAAGAGTTGAAAGAAAGTTGGAAAACCACCTTTCAATCCTTTTCACCATGAATATGATCAGATCTATGAAAGATCTTTGTTTATTTGTGTGGAAATCGTTCAGATCTAAGTTGTTCTTGGTGGATTGAAGCCAAAACATGAAGTTCATAAGAACACCATGATGACATCATCCTAGAACACCTCAATCTAGTGATTTCACTGTTAAAAGTTAAGATTCAAAAGATAGAAAGGTGTAGGAGTGCGTGTAGATCAAGAAAGTACAAGATTTAGATGGAAAACTTACAAGAATCGCGAGAAATCTGAGGAAATGAGGGCTGGAACGAGTGGAGAGGGAGAGAGAGCTGTCAACATCAAGGATGTGACAAATGAGGGGTATTTATAGGGTTTCCATAAATGGAAAGGAGGAAAGCGGCTGTTCGGTCGAGTGGCACCCCATCCGGGTGACAGTTCGGTCGAGTGGCACTCCGACCGGGTGGCACCTGGGTGGGTGGCAGCTCGGTCGAGTGGCACTCCGACCGGATGACAGTCCGACCGGGTGGCAACTCGGTCGACTGGCCACTTGGTTCGAGTGCTCAGCGTGATGAATTTTGCGATTTCGATTCGGCTATCGAGCGTTGAGATGCGATAGAGTTTCCTTTTCAAATTACTTTTAATCCCAACTACTATATCAACATACAAGCATCATTACTTAATGTTCGTTTAGCGTTTGCGATTTGATTGTGATTGCGTTTCGATTAATCACCACAACAACATAAGTAAACATGCACAAGTAACACATAAATGGCACACACACATAAAACAATATCCAGATGCGTAATTCGAGTTGCGAGTGCGATTGCGATAAGCGATAAAGCGATAAAACGTGCGATAAATATCGAATAAACCTTGATTATTAATAAGTACTCCACATAATACAACTAACGTAAAGCATAAAAGACTATCTACAAGTCAAAGTAGTCAAAACAGGATTTGAGCAAGGAGTGACAGGTCGCAATTAGCAATCTTGTCTCCCTTTGACTTCAATCTTGACTTTGACTTGACTTTCGAAACATGGGGTGTTACAAATACTACCAAGCTTACAAAATCTAATATATACTTGACTCGCGTAACTGTTGGATCGATGTTTGACCCGACTGAGTCGATTAGAAGAGTTTAAGTCCGGTTCAAAGGCGGAATCAGAGAAACGGACACAGAAACAGCTTGATAATCGTTAATCTGTCACTTATATTACGTTTAAAAACGATTACAACCTGGACAGAAATCGGCAGCACTTCGTTACAGTTCTGAAGTCGCGATACCAAATGAAACAAACTGTGCACTATATATAGTAGGTGAGGTTTCGCTTATATGGACCTGCCATATGAGCGAAATCAGCAACTTCATGATTTCGCTTTTATGGACACTGTCCATATGAGCGAAATCTCTTGTTTAACCACTAAAATTCAACTCTCAAACCTCGTGCACTGGATATCCTATCTATCCTATTCTAATACATGATACAAGACGAAGTCAATAGACGTAATGCACTAACAGACTCCCCCTCGAATATTGACGAAGTCTTCAGTGACTAATCTTCAATATGACACATCTTCAGTCTTGATCATTCTGCCTTTTCTTTCAAGTTGTAACAATGTAAGCATCCAACAATCTTTCTCTTTTTCTTATCAGCTTCAGGCTCCCTCTTTCATCAAGCTTCCGTGCTTTGGGATCGACACCTAGCTTTCCATCTACAAGCTCCTCTTTGCTTCAAGCTTGTCTTCAGACTCCCCCTTAAACTCTGCTCTCGGGATCGTAGTCTGGACTATCTGCAATCACTCAAACATTAATAAATACAATGTTTTCATATTATCAATCAATCTTCTCTAATCCACTCCCCTTATCAACAAACTACATTGATCTAGCAGCATTAAAGAATCCAACTCCCTCACAGTTTATCATCCAAGTTCAAGTTAATGACCTTGGAGATATCACAAACTGTTTTTGAAATTTTTGATTTTAAATCAAGTTTCAAATTAATGAACTTGTTTTATTTTCAGAAACACAATCAGCTTACTTAGATTTTGAAACTCAGCATTTCAGATATCAGTTGTCGAAAATAAATCAGAAATCAAAATCTTTTTGTATTTTCTGAAAATATAAAGCAGTAAAGAAATATGTACAAACATATTTACAGACAATATTTTTGTTTGAGTATGCGTCAGAGGATCATATCAGTTTTTGACAAATCACAAGTACCGTTGAGCTTAATAACACTTTAAGAATTAAACAATTCACTTAGATTGTCGATATACTGATCCACTTAAATTTTCATACTAACTTCAACTGATTCAGGATACGGATTAGGTATTTTAGGAACTTAAACTCATTCATGTGTCCCACCTCTTGAATATACTCCCGTATCCAGATCCCAATATTCAATCTTACAGATGAGTATACCTAGATGATATCTGTAAGGGAAATAAATTATAGTACGAAACCGTGAGAGCTCAGGTCAGAACTTCCGCTCAGCAGAGAGATGACGGCTCGACTTTTGGTGTGTCCCCTTTAGAGGATCTTTTTTACAACAGCCATGATTAGCATTTTTCAATGTTTCAACATTTTTTAGCTGAGGGCTGCGCTATGTTTCAAGCAATGCGGAAAGTATTCTCCGGGGACTAGGCCATTGCTTCCGCAAAATCAGAAGTCCCGGGATAATACCCCAGATATCACTAAGCATAAAGACCTAGTATCTCAGAAAGAGTGACCTTTCAAACGAGATTTCAGGGGTTACCTATATATCCAAGTAGTGTTCCCCACGAAATAAGTAAGTATGAATTTAGGTTTATATCCCGAAAAAGTTTACTAAATGTATGAAAACCTATCGGCATATCATCAGTGAGACTGTTTAACGCTATTTAATCATTACAATTCTTTAGCATACTGTAACTGTCTACTGATGTACTATCATTTCCTCTTTTTACGCAAAAACTCAATTTTTGAATTTTATCATGTTTTTGACTGTTTCAAATTTTCAAATGTTTTTGTATTTTCTGACAATTTTTCTCCCCCTAAAATGCAAAACCATTCTAAAGAAAATTTGACAACCAATACTGATAGCTTTGTCTCGCCATCCATTTTCTGCTAAAAGTGTACTGATTTGCAGAAAATCTAACATACCCCCATGATTTACAACACATTGATTTTTACAGTTTGAAAACCGTTTTTCAATCTGGTGAAAGTAATCATGTTTGTTCAGCCGTGAGGGTTTCGGCGTATTCAATCAACACATATTTTTGTATTTTTGAATATTTGACAAAAATTAAAAACAAACATATGTTTGGTTTTTCAAATTTTTAGGGTTTTTGAAAATATTGTTTATTTATGTACAAACAACAAATAAACTTCCTGTTTCAACCAACACAGGGTCCAGCAGCAGCCTCCTCCTCTTGTTGTGCCAGGCTGCTCCAAGTTCCAATTTTACAATCTTCAGAATTGTTGAGCACCTGCACATTCAACTAACTGAATTACTTGAACAATTTAGCCCAGGTCTGTTGAACCTTAGGCATTTCAACACAATAATTTTCATTCAATGCTGGAAATTCTTTGTCATTTTTCACAAAAACTTTCTCAATTTTAACTTCAACTTTTTCATCTTTTGCAGAAGACACTTGTTTCTTAACACTCCATGTTTGACCTTTTGGTGTTCCTCGTTTGTAAAAATGTGAATCTTTTTGAACATTTTGATTTTGAACAACAACTCTTGGTTTCCAAAACTCTTGAGGTTTTGTCATATCAACAGTTGTTTTCCAACTTTGAGTTGTTATGACTCTGGGTGTGTGAGAATTCCAGGTCTGTCTAGAATCAAACCTATATGGGTTTGACTTCCAAGTTTGGTTCAAAACAAACTTGTTTGTGTTGTACCTCCAAGTTTGTTTTGAATCAAATCTAGTTGACCTTTATCTCACATTCTCAGATTTTTGTTTCTCAGCATCAATCTTCTTTTTGTCAACATCCACAGATTTTAGATTTGGACACTTGCGTGCAAGATATCCTTTTTGATCACATTTGAAACATGTTCTCAAGGACACATCTTTGACCTGTGGTTGTTGCTTTTTCTTTTTAGCAAAGAACTCATCATTAGACTGTCTCATTTTAAGTTCTTTTTCTTCTGCTAAACTGTTTCCCTGAACAAAACTCACTTTAGCTTGAAAATTCGGCGTCTCATTTTTGTTCCAATGTTGTTTCTTCTTATAACCCAACCCAGCCTTCATGTTCTTCTTTTTGAAACCAGGTTTGTTATACGAACCTTTATGACTCTTACCAACAAACTTTGAAATCTCAGACTTCTCAATCTCAACCATTTTGAAAACTTTGTCAACCTTTTCTGAAATCACATTCTGAATCGGGAATACAACATCTAAGAATAATTTGTCTGATCCAATCATGGTATAAACCAATCCCTTTGAATCATCATTCAAATTTTTCTCGGATTTTGTGTTTTTCAGATATCCATCATGAAGATTTCCTTCATCTTCATCCTGTGATTCAGATTTGCCTGTAACACTCGACTCTTCTTTCAACACACTTTCAACGACTTTACCTACCACCTCTGAATCATGAGAATCATCAGATTTGGAATAGGTTATGTCAATGTTGTCTGGCAATTGGTCTACCATGTTGAAAGCTTTTTCGACCTTTTCCTCATCATAAAATGCAAATTTTCCCGGTGGTGGAACTTGATGAAACTCTGAGCCAATGCCTTTCTTGTTCTGCTCAGACTCACCATCACCCGGTTTTATATTGAAAATTCGTTCAAGCACATATGACGACACGTGGTAACTTTTTAACTTGTTGTTATCCTGTTCTAAATCAGCAATCTGTCGCTTTAGCTTAGCAACATCCTCAATATAGGAATTAACAACATCTTGTTTTATAGCATACATTCGTTTAAGTTCTTTGGTTGTTTCAGAAAGATAATTCATTCTTGATTGAGCATATTTCATTTCATCTTTTACTTTATCATATGACTCTTTTGTAATGTGATATGATAATTTCATTGAGTCATATTCCTTTTTCATTTCTTGACAAGCAATTTATTTTTGTTCACATTCATTTGTTATTTTCAAAACATTTTCTTTCTCTAATTTGTTACATTTTTCTGAAAGTTTTTCATCATTTTCTTTAAAAACCTTTTCTTTTTCTAACATCTCTTTGCATTTTTCTTTGAAAATGTTTTCTATTTTTGTGAATTCAAGATCTCTTGTTCTGAATTGCTCATCTTTTTCAGTACAAGCTCTGCACGGTTCCATGCATTTCTTGCACTGATCAATCAGTTTCAAGTTTTCAGAATCAGAATTTACCTCAGTGATTGGCACTTCGGTGTTTTCAGCAACCTCTGTCTGCTCAGCAACATTCTGCTTTTCTTCAACACCGACTTCATTACCAACATTATCAGCTTCCTCATTCTCATTCTTTTCTTCTTTTTCTTCTTTCTTCACCTCTTCTTCAATCTGCTGTTCTTCAGTAACAGCTTTCTCAACCTCTTCATTCACAACAACTTCTTCACTTTTGATTTCCTTCACAGCTTCAACTTCAACAGTTTCTGCTTTAACCTCTTCAGCAGCTTTCTTCAGATTGTTCACCATTTCTTCAACATTCTTCTTCATTCTCTCCTCATCCCTTTTTCTCAGACACGATAACATAGCATATCTGATCTCCTTTTCAAATCTCTTAGCGTATGTGTCATCTTTCAATACATTTCTATAGTATTCAGCTCTCAACGGGACTTTGAGAAGAACATCATCGAAGATTATGTCTTTCTTGGGAACAACCGGTTCTCCTTCTCTGTTATAATAGCATTCTCTCTTTTTATCCCATCTTTTGCTACTGACAGCCATCTCATACTCCTCTTGCATATCCTCCATTCTGTTGTAGACCACGTTTCTTTCTCTGTAAGTCTTCTCACTCAAGATCTCTTCTCGAGTTTTTTCTTTGATCTCAACTTTTTCTTCATGGACTTCAGTAGTGTCTTTGTCTTTGTTTTCATCGTGAATCTCAGCAACAAAAACAAACTTTCTTTCTTCTGTCATAGCTTTCCCATTAGCTATTTTACGAACATTCTCTAAACGATCTTCTTCTGGACAAATTTCAGACCAATCATAACCTTCATCTTCGTAAATAACAGCATAAGCTCTTGATTTCTCTTTCGGTTTATCTTCAATCAACTTTGGCTCTTCTCTGCTTCGATGGTAGATCGCCTTTCGATAATAATCATCATTGAAAGGACGTTCATTTCCTTCAGCAACTTCAGAGTTTCTGCATTCTCTTTTGAAATGACCCTTTTGCTTGCATTTGAAGTAGGTCACTTTGGATTTGTCGAATCCAAGCTTTGTTGAAGCACCTCCAAGAGATTGTTTCCCGGTAATCTCCATATACCTCTGAGCTCTTCGAATACAACTAGCTAAACACCAACGGATATCAATAATTTTCTTTAATGGTTTTGCATTTTAGGGGGAGAATTATTGTTGTCAGAAAATACAAAAACATTAGAAAATTTTGAAAAAGTCAAAAACATGATAAAATTCAAAAATTGAGTTTTTGCGTAAAAAGAGGAAATGATAGTACATCAGTAGACTATCACAGTATGCTAAAGAATTGGAAAGTTTAAATGTGTTAAACGATCTCACCGTGGATGTGTCGGTAGGTTTTTGCACATTTAGTAAACTTTTTCGGGATATAAACCTAAATTCAAACTTACTTATTTCGTGGGGAACACTACTTGGATATATAGGTAACCCCTGAAATCTCGTTTGAAAGGTCCCTCTTTCTGAGATACTAGGTCTTTATGCTTAGTGATATCTGGGGAATTATCCCGGGACTTCTGATTTTGCGGAAGCAATGGCCTAGTCCCCGGAGAATACTTTCCGCATTGCTTGAAACATAGCGCAGCCCTCAGCTAAAAAATGATGAAACATTGAAAAATGCTAATCATGGTTGTTGTAAAAAAGATCCTCTAAAGGGGACACACCAAAAGTCGAGCCGTCATCTCTCTGCTGAGCGGAAGTTCTGACCTGAGCTCTCACGGTTTCGTACTATAATTTATTTCCCTTACAGATATCATCTAGGTATACTCATCTGTAAGATTGAATATTGGGATCTGGATACAGGAGTATATTCAAGAGGTGGGACACATGAATGAGTTTAAGTTCCTAAAATACCTAATCCGTATCCTGAATCAGTTGAAGTTTGTATGAAAATTTAAGTGGATCAGTATATCGACAATCTAAGTGAATTGTTTAATTCTTAAAGTGTTATTAAGCTCAACGGTACTTGTGATTTGTCAAAAACTGATATGATCCTCTGACGCATACTCAAACAAAAATATTGTCTGTAAATATGTTTGTACATATTTCTTTACTGCTTTATATTTTCAGAAAATACAAAAAGATTTTGATTTCTGATTTATTTTCGACAACTGATATCTGAAATGCTGAGTTTCAAAATCTAAGTAAGCTGATTGTGTTTCTGAAAATAAAACTAGTTCATTAATTTGAAACTTGATTTAAAATCAAAAATTTCAAAAACAGTTTGTGATATCTCCAAGGTCATTAACTTGAACTTGGATGATAAACTGTGAGGGAGTTGGATTCTTTAATGCTGCTAGATCAATGTAGTTTGTTGATAGGGGGAGTGGATTAGAGAAGATTGATTGATAATATGAAAACATTGTATTTATTAATGTTTGAGTGATTGCAGATAGTCCAGACTACGATCCCGAGAGCAGAGTTTAAGGGGGCGTCTGAAGACAAGCTTGAAGCAAAGAGGAGCTTGTAGATGGAAAGCTAGGTGTCGATCCCAAAGCACGGAAGCTTGATGAAAGAGGGAGCCTGAAGCTGATAAGAAAAAGAGAAAGATTGTTGGATGCTTACATTGTTACAACTTGAAAGAAAAGGCAGAATGATCAAGACTGAAGATGTGTCATATTGAAGATTAGTCACTGAAGACTTCGCCAATATTCGAGGGGGAGTCTGTTAGTGCATTACGTCTATTGACTTCGTCTTTCATCATGTATTAGAATAGGATAGATAGGATATCCAGTGCACGAGGTTTGAGAGTTGAATTTTAGTGGTTAAACAAGAGATTTCCCTCATATGGACAGTGTCCATAAAAGCGAAATCATGAAGTTGCTGATTTCGCTCATATGGCAGGTCCATATAAGCGAAACCTCACCTACTATATATAGTGCACAATTTGTTTCATTTGGTATCGCGACTTCAGAACTGTAACGAAGTGTTGCCGATTTCTGTCTAGGTTGTAATCATTGTTAAACGTAATATAAGTGACAGATTAACGATTATCAAGCTGTTTCTGTGTCCGTTTCTCTGATTCCGCCTTTAAACCGGACTTAAACTCTTCTAATCGACTAAGTCGGGTCAAACATCGATCCAACAAGTGGTAAATTCTGATTCTGAAAACTTGAAACTGATTGATCAGTGCAAGAAATGCATGGAACCGTGCAGAGCTTGTACTGAAAAAGATGAGCAATTCAGAACAAGAGATCTTGAATTCACAAAAATAGTGTGGACAACCCAATACATATTAAAGGTTCAATAAATTGGTTAATATCAGTTTTTGTCAGCATCGTTTATTGGAACATGTGATATTGTCCTTGTTCAAAGATTGGCATAATTCATTTGTTTTAAGGCTCATTCATTCAGTGTTCTCACTTCTACAACTTTGAAACGAGTCTACGAATCTTCGACACGAGTCATAGATCAATTTTTCTCTCACACTTTTACGTATACAGTTCGTTTAAACTGATTGTTTGCTTGTTTGTTTTCTTGTGATTAACAGGTTGTTCTAATATTCGAGAAGTTCGCATCATGGCTGAGGAATTCTACAACACATTTTTCAACGCATTCACATCCGAATCGTCTGAGGTTACAAATGTTACACCAAAAACAATCACAAAGGCGATCAACGAAAACATCAAGCATGATAATTTTTACGGAACACATTCAAAGCCTCCAACTCTGGAAAGCATTGAGGATTATACATGGTGGAAGGAACGGTTTATTAAGTGGGCGAAAGCTTATGCTCATGAAAGCTGGTTCTGCTTGGAGTATGGATATGAAAAACCAAAAGATGATAAAGGCGAATATCTTTCATTCAAGAAGTTTTCCAGAGAAGATATATCTGAATTCGGAGCTGAACAGAGAATGATAGCATTGATCCAGTCGGTAATCAGAAATGATATTTTTGCTTTACTAACTCATGATGGGTCATCTAAATCTGTTTGGGAAGCTTTACGAGTTAAAGCTGAGGGAGGTAAACAGATTAAAAAGAACAAAATCGCTTTATTAAAGAAAGAATTTAATCTGTTTGATTGTATTAAAGGAGAGACAGTGAGGCAAATGATTGAGAGGTTTTGCCATTTAAAACTTGAACTTGAGAGATTTGAGATAGTGAAACCAAGAGAGGAACTGATAGACAAAGTAATTGAAGCGTTACCACGAGCAGATCAGTGGCAAACGTTTGTTTTTATTCTGAAAAATGATGTTTTGTTTGATACAATTTCTCTTGATGCATTGTTTGAAAAGATAGAGAGTCATGATCTGGAGCTACAAACGCAAAATAAGATGACTGATTCTTCAAACCAACAGAATATTGGCTTGTACTACAAAAGGAGTGTACCTTTGGATAAAGGCGTTGGATCACCAAAAACAGCATTTAGTGGTGAGAAGATGAAAGAACCACAAACAACGTCGACAAGTCATCATTCTGGATATCATTCATCTTCAAAGTCAAATTCTGATGAAGCTGAAGAAATTATGTGCGATTGGGCCGTTCAATTTAGTGGACAATTATACTGGCCGACAACTTTCAAATACACAATATTCAATTCTGATTGAGACAAAATGCCGACACCACTAAACTAACAAATACATTTTCGAGATTCTGTTAAAACCGACACTTGAGCGAAATCAGATTGAACCCTATGAGCGAAACCAGGACTATAGATGTCCTGAAAAGCGAAATCACTGAGTGTACACAAGAGCGAAATTACTGACTTTGTTCACAAAAGCGAAACTACTTGATCAAAAGAGCGAAACCCCTGATATTGTGTAACAATGAGCGAAACTAGCACTGTCACAAGAGCGAAACCTCTTGATGTCCGTAAGAGCGAAATCTATTCGGAACCAATTTTAGTCCATTTTTAATTCGAATTTCAATGTCAAACTCTCAGGGATTTGTCTATGTCCAGTTATGCACAATCTGTGAAATTTTGAAGTCAGAATATGAGCGAAATCAAGCTAAACTCTTCTTAACCTGCTGTGATACCACTTATTGGATCGATGTTTGACCCGACTGAGTCGATTAGAAGAGTTTAAGTCCAGTTCAAAGGCGGAATCAGAGAAACGGACACAGAAACAGCTTGATAATCGTTAATCTGTCACTTATATTACGTTTAACAACGATTACAACCTGGACAGAAATCGGCAGCACTTCGTTACAGTTCTGAAGTCGCGATACCAAATGAAACAAACTGTGCACTATATATAGTAGGTGAGGTTTCGCTTATATGGACCTGCCATATGAGCGAAATCAGCAACTTCATGATTTCGCTTTTATGGACACTGTCCATATGAGCGAAATCTCTTGTTTAACCACTAAAATTCAACTCTCAAACCTCGTGCACTGGATATCCTATCTATCCTATTCTAATACATGATACAAGACGAAGTCAATAGACGTAATGCACTAACAGTAACATCTATTTTCTTCATGTATTGGACACATATGTAGCAACATATTACCTTGTTTTTCTTTTAAAGTCTTAAAACTTCTGACACTAAGTATCAGTAAAACATACTCATCTAAACACATATAGAAAGGTCATAATGTAAAGAAATTGGATTTTAATAATTCTAACTTTGACCTATTGGTTAGAATTACTCCCAACCCAGGAAATGTTCATAGATCGTCCCCACTTTGAATGTATTTTCTGATGCATGCAAATGGTACATATAAAATATGTCAATTACACAATTTTGTAATTTATAAAAATTAAAATCACCTAAAACCAAACTACACACATAATTAGCAAATGTACCAATCGTGTACGTAGTACAGTAGTGGTAAGAACCAAGTATCGATCTTAAAGACATAGCAGCTCCTAATAAACTATCATTTGTCAATATCTAACCAATGTAAGAGTGATTTGTCAAAAAACTAATGATTGCACGTAAACACGAATTGTGAATTTAGAGAAATCAGATTATAGAATTAACCATTTAGACTTTGACTCATCTTGACTAGAATGACAATGGGTTTTAATTAGTTATACAAACTATTTTACTAATTAGTTAAAATAGCGTGTGAGTGCTAAAACGGATTAGAGCCTGCTAGGGTTAATACCACAAAATTGTGGAATTAATGTTATAGACACACACTAAAACCTAATCCTTTGAAGAAAATTTTAGTTATCATCCTTTATGACTTAGGGTTTCTAGGTTGGGTTCTAGACTAAACAACGAACATTATGACTTACGAACTAATCAAGATCAACCATTTAGAAAACTCTAACTAGTTTCTAGACCCTTTTATTCAGACCCTTCCCGTAGGCAGCTCACACGTTTTCTCAATTAAATTACCAAGTTTTCTATTACCGATTAAGGTTTCAAGCCCTAGATTAACGAGCGCTAAATAATCTAAGGATAAAAGAAATCGAATCCAACTAGCATACCTCATTGAAAGATCGATTCAACCACACAATTCAATAACAAAATCAATACTAACATGCAATCATACACATTATAAGATCAAATAACCAACTTTACTAATGTCACACCCCAACCGATGGTGGAAACATCGGAGTGAGACGAAAACGAGATTGTAAGAGACTTCATAACGACTATTTGTGACAAGTATTTAATAAGCAAAATTTGATCTCATTTCTAAACCGGAAATACAATGTTTGGAAGCAAAGTACAACATCATGTAACAAGGAAACAAAGTACAATACATAAACAAAATTTAAAGTGCGTTTCTAGTCATCCTACTAGATTTCTTTCAACGTATCATCATCAAGTTCCTGCAATAAATTTTAAAGTACATGTCAACACATAAAGTATTGACGAGCATACAAGTTTGAATTACTAGCATAAGTATGAAACGGGTTAAACGAATCCACATGGCATAATCGTAAACTAAGACATATCATTACAACACTAGCATGCATCTCATAATTGTCATCCCAAAGATTCCCACCAACGGAATCTTGTCGTCGCGATGACAATGCCGTTTTTGTATGACTTAACATGTCCTCAAGAATACAGGCGGTGTGCTACTTCTACAGCGCTATACATGTTAAGGGAGGTTTGTACGAAGTTAATGACAAAGTATAGTGCAAGTAAGGATTCTAGCATGTATGAATTTCTAAGCATCATGTATTAAACATGTATAATGGATTGTTTGTTTGTGTCAAACATGTTTGTATGTGATTGTGTGAGTTTAATAAGTCATAAGTATTGCATCCAAAAGTGTCGAAAAATAAAAAAAAAAGGGGGTCATGTACACTCACGGTTTGCAAAGCTTACAAGTAAACGTGAGTTGACGAGTTGTTGAGGGTGGAGCACCAAAATTACCCTACATTAGGGAAACAGGGGCGTATGAGTATATGGAGTTCGTAGAGAGTTTGGATTCGAAATTAATATGGAAAGTATATGTGTTGATGCACGAATGTCTAAAGCCTACGTCTTAGTCTTAGTCAAACTTGTATAGGGTCTAGGGGTCGGAAATGTCATTTATGTATAGTATAGGGGGCTGATTATAAATGTTATGTTTTTATGTTGTGATTCCGATCCTAATGACATTGTGTCATTTGGGGTTGAATCAGAAGATTGTGATTCCACCCGAAATGACATGGTGTCATTAGGAGTGGAATCAGATTCTACCCGAAATGACATGGTGTCATTAGGAGTGGAATCAGCCTCCCTATATATAGTAGTGTTAGTTTCTCATTTGGTATCGTTTTTTCAAGTTGTATACCGTCATGCTGCCGGATTTTTGAGCAACCAATTAATGAGAAACAGCGTTTAAAGTGATATTCTTCTATTTTCTACTCCATTCTCTTTGATTCAAGCTGTTTACGTGTTTCCGCCACATAAACAGTGGTATTTGGTTCTGATTGACTCACTAGATCGGTCAAATCGATCCTACAATTGGTATCAGAGCCAGTTATGAGCTAAAATACCTGAATCAAAGCATTTTTACTACATTTTTTGGATTTCTAGACATTGCCACGGACAAAATGGACTGAGTTTTTGACATACTATGTAAAAGTGACATTTAACAAACCCTTGAGAATATCAGCTTAAAATTCGACTTAAAATTGGTAAAAAAAATGGCTTGAAACCTGATTCCGCTCGTAATGACATTCGGCTGATTCCGCTCCTGTGGAAAAGTGTGATTCCACTCCTGGTGTTAACTTCTGATTCCGCTCCTGTGGAAAAGTGTGATTCCACTCCTGGTGTTAACTTCTGATTCCGCTCCTGTGGAAAAGTGTGATTCCACTCCTGGTGTTATCTTCTGATTCCACTCCTGTGGAAAAATTTTGTTTTCGCCCCAAAGTGTTAAAACAGGATTTCACTCTTAAGTGATAAAACTTGATTTCAATCTTTCTTAGAAATTCTGATTTCACTCAAAATTATATTCAGCATTAAAAATCATGGTTTGAGGGTTAAGGTCCATTTCGTTCGTGATATTTCGTCTGAAGTCCAGTTTGTGTAGAACGTGTTTTCAGCAAAGTCACCTGTTTACAAAAGTTAAAACATTTTTCATTAATCAAAGTTCTAAAATGGAAAACCAAGAGTTTTATAATTTCTTCTCGGGTAGTGGTATGGTAGCAGGACAAACTTCGAGTAGTGTTATACAAAACGTCAACATGGAGAACGAATTGGGAACAATGCAAAAGCCTCCTAAACTCATGAACATCGACGAATATTCGAGTTGGGCAGGAAGATTTAAAACGTGGGTTCAAGCTAATCATTTTGAGAGCTGGTTGAAGATTGATGATAAATATGTACCTCCTGTTAATGCTATGGGTCATCCGAAAGTAATTGGAAGTTTGACCCAAACGGAACAAGCTGACTTTAAGGCTGAAAAGAAAATGATGAGCATCCTCCAACAAGCAATCAAGGAAGATATCTTGGTACTGTTACATCACGATGACAATTCAAAATCCCTTTGGGATAAATTGTTGTTAAAATTTGAAGGAAGTGGAGAGATGATGAAAAGCAAAAAGGCATTGATAAACAAGCAGTTTGACATTTTTACGGGAATGAAAGGAGAAACCACGAAGCAATTGATTGAACGATACTGCCATTTGGTTTTGGAGATGGGAAGATTGAAGATAACCAAGACAAACGAAGAGTGGATCGACAAATTAGCAGACGCATTACCTTATGATGAGTGGGGAACGTATCTGATGGTGTTAAAGAACAATACAAATTTTGCTAGTATGAATTTGAGTGGTTTCATTGAGAAAATTGAGGCACATGAATTGGAACTAACAAAGATTAAACAAATGAATTCAGCAAATGTGCAGCAAGACATATCTCTGTATTACAAAGGAAGTATTCCTGTAGCAACAAATCAAAGTCCAAAGATACAGACGGGTTTTAGTGCTGATGCAAATTCGAGTGGTTCCACAAACACTCCACAATCAAACAAGTCTTCACCATTTGTGAACTATGATCCAAACTTCAAAGCTCAAGAGCAGCATTCACCTCAAAGCTCTACAAGTTCAAATAATCAGGCTTATGTTTCTGGGGTGCATTGCAACATCGCGGTGAATATTAAGAATGGAAATGAAATTACTGAAACAGCCGCGAAACAACACATTGCATTACTTGCTTCCGTTCTAGAGGCTTATGAAGGATTAGTGGCGGGTAGGATTGGTAATCCTGATATGACCAAAGAGGATTATGACCAGATCGACCCAGAAGAGCTTGAGTTGATTGATATAAAATGGGGCATGGCAAGTTTGGTTAGAAGAGCACAACGGTTTATGGAGATCACAGGCAGAAACAGTCTCTCAGGTCCTGATCAGAAGTTAGGGTTCGATAAATCGAAAGTTACGTGTTTCAAGTGTAAAGAACGTGGTCATTTCAAGAGAGAATGCCCGAATCGTGAAGTGAACAACCATCAGAATCCCATTCACCAAAGACTATTACAAGCAGGCAATCTATCATCGACCTAACCAACAACATGTTGTTCAAAGACCACAAATTGAGAATAAACCGGAAAAAGCAATGATCGTGAATCAAGATGATGAGAAGGTAGCTGCAGGGTTCAGCTGGGATAAATATATTCCCGGTAGTGATGGACAGGCAATGATGGCTAAAGTTGTGGAAATTTCTGAGATAGTGTCTGAATCAGAAACAGTTACTGAAGATGTTTCTGTAGTTGTTGAAGAGGTTTCTGCTGAAAAAGCAGACAATTTTGAAGAAATAACAGCTGAAGATCATTACTCTCAATCTGAGCAGGAGGTATTAGCCAGTTCTTTGAGATCTATCATGCCTCCTAAAATTTTTGAATCTTTTGCAGGTTTCTTTGAAGAACCGACGACTGGATTGTGTCCAAGGTTTGAAGGGAAGAAAGAATTTGTTGAAGAAATGATTGATGTGACAAAGGAAATGACCGAAGACACATTGAAAGAAATTGCTGACAAGGCACTCATGGCGAAACTGAGAGAGGTAGACTCAGAATCCGAGGAGTCTAAGTTTGTCAGTAGTGAGTCTGTCAAACGAGAGGAATCTGGAGTTCAGGGAAACGAATCAGTCAAACTGTCTGAGTCAGAGTCTGAAAATGTCGGTAAACAGGAAGTGAAAACTGCTCATGAAGCAGAAGTTGTTGAAAAAGTGGATTCAATATCTGAAACACCATGCCAAAAGTGTTTACAACCGTGCATGGAGTGTCTTGAAAAAGACACTAAGTTTCAGGAATTGAAAGAACATACTGAAATGTTAAAATTTGATCTAGGACAAGTCAAAGAAGCATATGATACTCTAGTCAGATCAGTTAAAATGATTAAAGATGAAAGTGTTGAAAATGATAAAGCCACAAAACTTGCAAAAGCAACACTTTTTGACAAACAAGTGGAAGTTAATTTTCATATTGACACAATTGCATCATTAAAGAAAGAATTAGAAATGACTAAAATTGAAAATGAGCGAATTGATAAGAAATTGATGAGCTATGTTGCATCGTCATATGTCCTTGAGCAAATTGTTCCACAACAGCTCAATGCTGAACCGGTCTTTAACAGTGTTCCACCCCCAATGTGGAATCATTACACTCAGAAATATCCAGATGGGGTGGAAGCTGCTTTGAATCTCAAATTGAGATCAATTGAAGATGATTTGCCTGAAAGCATTGATGTTACATTCTCTGCATCCGACACCGATAATGAATCACAGGTTATTAAAACTGTTGTCGATCAGGTGTTAGATGAAGAGATTGATAACTCTGAGAAGTCACAATCTGAGAAAGGTGTTACAGATTCTGAAGATGAGGGTAATTTCTTGGAACGGTTCATACCGAAATCGGACAAGAGTGCGAATGATGATCCGATTATGGTAGTTTACACTATGATTGGAACAGACAAACTTTATTCCGATTTCGAGTATCCTCTTCAGAATGTGAAAATTGAGAATGTTGAGAAAGTTTTCAAATTAGTTGAAATGAACATTGATGAGGTTAATAACAAAGAATTCTTTTCAAAATCTAAAAAATCATTTGTTACAACACATGTCAACAATTTTGGGAAAAAGGAATGGGAAGGTAATGGTAACAAGAAAAATGATAACAACTTTAAAAACAAAGGAATTGGTTTTGAGAAAAAGATGGCTAAGAAGATTGTCAAGCCAAAAGATAAAATGAATGATGTTTTTGTTGTTGGACCAAGTGTGGATGATGAGAAGGAATACATTTTTAGTCAAAAAGCAGTTGATAATTTCAATGCGGCTAAGAAACTGAAAGTAGAATCATTCAAGTCAACTTTTGTTGAGTATGACAAGAGAGTTTCTTATCGCTGCAATGAAATCGGGCACATGGCAAAACAATGCAAGAAAGTTTTCGAAAAACCTGTCATTAAACCTGTTGTTCAAAAACCTCAACCTAAGTCATCAATTGACAAAAAGGGTAAAAAACCAATGGTTTCACAAATACGTATTTTGAAGAGAGGTGAATCGTTGAAGTCAGAAGATAAGCCGAAATCGACATTTGACATTGGCGAATCTTCAAAGTCTCAAAAGACTTCAAAGATTTATCCAAAAACGAAAATTTTTGAAAATCAATTATGGGTTGCAAAATCAAAACCATCGGTTGAGGAGAAAAAGATGGAAAACATTTTGAAGAATGAAACAAAAGTTTTTGAAACTAAATCACAAACAGTTGAGGTGAAGAAAATGGAGAATGAATTAAAGTTTGATACAAAAGCTTTTAATCCCACTGTTCAAAATATTTTCGGAAAAATGATTGACAGAAAAGTCAAAGGGGTAAAGGAATTTTACGAATCAAAGGTGGGTGTTAATGATAATCATAAATTTGAGTTTGAACTTGACAAATTTCTTGCAGATTTTGAGTCAGAATTTCCACCAATCAAAAATGAAGTAAAACCAAAAGCTAAAACTGATGTTCAGAATGTCACATTTGACTTTCCTAAGACTGATGAGAAGTGTGATGTAGTGTTTGGGAGTGTTTCAGAAGTCAAAAAGCCATGGAGTTCATTGTTTGAATGAATTTGTTATGATGTTTGCAGGGGCTGCCCAAGTCTATATTGTCAAAATGGATCATGGATAGTGGCGCTTCACGACATATGACTGGGACGCTTGCTTTGTTATATGATGTCAAATCTGTAAATGGAAGCTATGTTGGATTTGCCGGTAATCAAGGTGGAAGGATCGTTGGTCAAGGAACGCTGTCAAATGGCGTGATTTCATTCGACAAAGTGAACTACATAATTGAATTAACAAACAATTTACTCAGTATTTCACAAATCTGTGATAAAGATTTAGTGTACATTTTACAAAAACTGAATGTGTGGTTTTGAAACCAGGGTTTAAAATCCCTGATGAGATGGTGCTGTTGCGTGCTCCACGAGAGTATGATCTTTATTATCTTGATATGAACATCGCAACACCAACAACTCATCAGAAACAGTGTTTTGTGTCAAAGACTAAAGCAACAGAAAAGGATTCGATAATGTGGCATCGTAAGATGGGCCACATTCATGTTCGCAAAATGAACTTTTTGGTACATAATGATTTGGTTGATGGTGTTAATTTGAAGAATTTTTACTTAAATGATGATTGTGTATCGTGTAAGAAAGGAAAGCAAACCCGGAAGTCACACCCATTGAAGATGATGAATACAATCAGGTTACCTCTTGAGAGATTGCACATGGATCTCTTCGGGCCTGTCAACGTAAAGAGCATCAGCGGAGACTTATATTGCTTGGTGGTGACTGATGATTTTAGAAGATTTTCTTGGGTAGTGTGCTTGGAACGAAAAGATCAAACTTTTGAGTCTTTGATGGTGCTTTTCAAGAAAATGGAAACGGTGTATAAACTGCCAATCCGGAGGATTCGGAGTGATAACGGAACGGAATTCAAGAACAACAAGATGTACGAGTTCTGCAACGAGAAGGGAATTCTTCATGAATTCAGTGCGCCGTATACACCACAGCAAAACAGCGTAGCTGAACGAAAGAATCGAACCCTGATTGAAACAGCACGTACAATGTTAGCCGATTCCAAGCTACCAATTTTTTTCTGGAGTGAAGCAGTATCAGCAGCCTGTTACACATTGAATAGAGTTCTCACTGTCAAGAAGTACAAAAAGACTTGCTTTGAGTTACTGCACCGTTATAAGCCGAATCTTGAGTTTTTGGAGCCATTTGGGTCTCCTTGCACTTTTATTGATGAAAATGGTAAATTTGGTGCTAAAGCTAATGAAGGTTTTTTGTAGGTTACGCTAGCCCACTCAAGAGGGTGTTTGTACCATGCCTGGGTAAGGTGATTCAAGTCCAACACGTGGATTGTCCGAAGCACACTCCATCATCACAACTTCCCAGACAAAGATTCCTGTTCGACTACGATAAGCTCTGGGAGTCGTTTCATCTGCCGGTCGAGCCGAGTGAGGAGGAACTAGCTCTTATGTTCCTGTATCAACAAAGTGTGTCAGAAGAGCAAGTATCTAGACCGCTAGAAGTTTCTTAACCCACCATGGGTACTCACAATGATGAAGCAGGACCGAGTGGAACAGCTCACGAACCACCAGAGGAACCAGCTCCATCGTTTAACGAATCTGACGACTCAGAAGAGGAACCTGCTCCGACTTTTGACGAGGATCCAACGGAAGCTGAGGATCAAACCGTTGATCTTGACATATCGAGCTTGGAATCGGAAGTAAATGTGCCTGACAATGCTATGCCACGGACGTTGTCTTATCATCCCTCAGAACAAATTATTGGCGACCTGCAAAGTGGTGTCAAAACCCGACATCAAATAGACCGAACTCTTACATGTTTTTATTCATCTATTGCTGATATGCAGAAAGAAGTCTCATTAAAATGTTTTATTTCGCAGATAGAGCCCAGAACCTACAAAGAGGCATTAACCGAGGAGAGCTGGGTGAATGCAATGCAGGAGGAGCTGCAACAGTTCGAAAAGCTGGGCGTCTGGAGACTTGTTGATCTACCTAAGAATCAAAAGTTAATAAAGACGAAATGGGTTTTTAAATGTAAGCGTGATGACAGAGGTGTTGTTGTGAGAAACAAAGCGCGACTTGTGGTTCAAGGCTTCAGTCAACAGGAAGGAATAGATTATGATGAAGTTTACGCGCCGGTTGCCAGACTTGAGGCAATTCGGATTTTTCTAGCCTTCGCGTCATGGAAAGATTTTAAAGTATATCAACTTGATGTTAAATCTGCCTTTCTTTACGGAACTATCAGAGAAGAAGTGTATGTGGGGCAACCACCGGGGTTCCCAGACCCACAGCACAAAAATAAGGTGTTTCTACTGGACAAAGCTTTGTACGGACTTCACCAGGCCCCGAGAGCCTGGTATGAGACACTTTCAACATACTTGTTGGACAACGGGTTCACAAGAGGCACAGTAGACAGCACTTTGTTCACCAAGGAAGAGGCAGGCCATTTGTTGATCGTGCAGATATATGTTGACGATATCATTTTTGGTTCCACTAATGACGACATGTGCAAAGAATTTGAAAAGGTGATGAAGAAAAAATTCAAAATGAGTTCGATGGGGGAGATGAAGTTCTTCCTTGGGCTGCAGGTGGAACAAATGCCCGATGGAATCTTCATTCACCAAACAAAGTATGTGAAGGACGTGCTTGACAAGTTTGACATGACAGATTGCAGTCCTGCATCCACTCCCCTTGCACAAAATCATGGAATTTGTCCAGACGAGAATGGTGTGAAGATGGATGAGACATTGTATCGATCTATCATTGGCTCTCTAATGTATCTTACAGCTTCCCGTCCAGACATCATGTACCCGACGTGTCTCTGCGCCAGATATCAGTCAAATCCAAAGCAGTTACACCTGACCATAGTGAAACGTATCTTACGGTATTTGAAAGGTTGCCCAAGCATCGGCTTGTGGTATCCTCGATCGGGTGATTTTACTTTATCTGGTTTCGCTGATTCTGACTTTGGAAGCTGCAAGCAAAATGCAAAGTCCACCACTGCTGGGTGTCAGTTCTTTGGAACTCGACTCGTGACCTGGCAGTGTAAGAAACAAACCGCAGTAGCGCTCTCTACATGCGAGGCTGAATACGTTTCAGCCTCCAGCTGTTGTTCACAGATCCTCTGGATCCAACAGCAGATGCGAGACTTCGGTTTGCAGTTCTTAGATACTCCGATCTATGTGGACAATGAAGCGGCCATTAACATCACTAAAAATCCGGTTCACCATTCTAAAACAAAACACATTGAAATCCGTCACCATTTTATCCGTGATTGTCACGAGAAAAAGTTAATTCGGATTGAACACGTGCACACCGATGATCAGAAAGCGGATTTTTATACTAAACCATTTGACAAAAAGAGATTTTATTATCTTTTGAAATTGAATGGGATGAAAAATCTGCAATCTGGGAGGGTTATTGAATGTGAAGCCGAGTTGGGCGGCGATCTGACGTGAACCATGTCGTGTTGTCAATTTTCTTTGTACAGTTTATTTTCTGCTTTTCGATAAAAACAAAAACACACAAATATGTTTTTCTTTTTAGGGGGAGAAAGTTTGCAGAAAAATACAAAAACATGATAAAATCTACAAAAACCAAAAACATTTACAAAAACATGATAAAATCTACAAAAACCAAAAACATTTGAAAAAGTAAAAAAGAGTTGTGTAGAATAGGGGAAATGATAGTACATCAGCTAGACGGACACAGTAC
This sequence comes from Helianthus tuberosus, assembly GCA_030545235.1. Taxonomy (NCBI): domain Eukaryota; kingdom Viridiplantae; phylum Streptophyta; class Magnoliopsida; order Asterales; family Asteraceae; genus Helianthus; species Helianthus tuberosus. Next base: position 20,457 of record JARYGA010015227.1, on the reverse strand, counting down.
GCTAAAGAATTGTAATGTATAATATGCAATTAAGCAGTCTCGCTAAAGATGTGCCGATAGATTTTCACAAAATCAGTAGATCAGTTTGGGATATAAACATAAAATTCACTTGCATTTACGTGGGGAACACCTCCAGGATATATAGGTAACCCCTGAAATCTTGTTTGAAGGGTCCCGTATTCTGAGATACTAGGTCTTTATGCTTAGTGATATCTGGGGTATTATCCCGGGACTTCTGCTGAAAGAAATTTCTGACCTAGTCCCCGGAGAATACTTTACGCTGCTTTGAAATATAAGCCTCCCCTCAGCATAAAAAATGATAACACATTAAAAAAATGGTTAATCATGTGCTGTTGAAAAGAAGATCCCCAAAGGGGACCCACCAAAAGTCGAAGCCGTCATCTCTCTGCGTATCGAAAGATCGACCTGAGCTCTCACGGCCCTCGCAATTAACCCCTTACAGATATCATCTAGGTATACTCACCTGTAAGACTGAATACTGGGGTCTGGATACGGGAGTATATACTGAGGTGGGACACATGTAGATGTTTAAGTCATAAAATACTAATTCTGTATCCCGAGCAGATTGATAGTTTTGTGGGAATTTAAGAGGATCAGTATATCGGTAATCTACGCGAATTGTTTAATGCTTGATATGATATGACAGCTTAACGGTGCTCGTGTCTAGTCGGCAGCTGATATGATCCCTTAACACACTCACAAAAAGATTGTGTGTACAGATTTCAGTTTATTCTTTTAAAAATCCAAAAAGATTTTAGTTTCTCATTTTATTTTCGACAATTGACATTGGGAATTGAAAGATCAAAGCTTAGTGCAGATCATGTCAGTGTATGATGAGGGCTGGGTAAGCTGGTGATGCAGTACAATGATTGGTACAGTGTTTGACAGTTGAAAAGTGTTTGGAAATTCAAAATGTTCAAAAGTTCATTTGTTTGAACTATTTTCAGAATGAAATAAATGTGTACTTCATAATTCGGTCATCCAAGGTCATTAACTTGGACTTTGTAGGCTAAGCAGTTGACCAAGGTCATTGATTTGGACTTGGTTAACTGGGTGTGACGGTGTTTAATCAGAAAAGTGTTAAAAATTAAATTTTTGAAAGTGTTAGGTTTAGTTGATTGGATTCTTTATATAGTCAAATCTTTACAGGATTGTGAAAGAACCAGATCATCAATTCTGGACATTTAAAATGTTTATTCTTATAAATGTTTGAGGTTTGCAGGTGAAAGATCCAGATTAAGATCCCGATAGCAGAGTCTTAGGGGGAGTCTGAAGATGAGCTTGATGCAGATGGAAGCTTGTTGCTGGTAATTCAAGTGTTAATTCCAAAAGCATAGAAGATTGATGAAAGGGGGAGCTTGCGAAAGAGAAAAAGAAGCTTAGGAAGTTGCTAAAGAAGACTAAGCCTTGTGAAGGAAAGTTCAAGTTACTCTGAAGACCCAAAGATAAGACTGAAGGCTCCGGCTGTATCCAAGGGGGAGTTTGTTGATGCACGAATGTCTAAAGCCTACGTCTTAGTCTTAGTCAAGCTTGTATAGGGTCTAGGGGTCGGAAATGTCATTTATGTATAGTATAGGGGGCTGATTATAAATGTTATGTTTTTATGTTGTGATTCCGCTCCTAATGACATTGTGTCATTTGGGGTTGAATCAGAAGATTGTGATTCCACCCGAAATGACATGGTGTCATTAGGAGTGGAATCAGATTCCACCCGAAATGACATGGTGTCATTAGGAGTGGAATCAGCCTCCCTATATATAGTAGTGTTAGTTTCTCATTTGGTATCGTTTTTTCAAGTTGTATACCGTCATGCTGTCGGATTTTTGAGCAACCAATTAATGAGAAACAGCGTTTAAAGTGATATTCTTCTATTTTCTACTCCATTCTCTTTGATTCAAGTTGTTTACGTGTTTCCGCCACATAAACAGTGGTATTTGGTTCTGATTGACTCACTAGATCGGTCAAATCGATCCTACAATATGTGTAACAAAATATATCTTGTCTAGATGCTCGTTTGGACACTATGTTTTCATGTGTTTTCACGGGTCCTAAGTTGCCCATTAGAATCACAAATGAGGAGTCTAGAAACTAAGATAATTTAACCTACGTTCTTGGCATCTGACCATAATCCGGTTAGTATCAAGAGTTTGGTTAATAGGTATATTATATATATATATATTATATAGTATATGTTCTAATTTTGTCCATCATGTCTTAACATGTAAGTCAAGCATGGAGGTAGGTTGATTTTCATCCATTAATACTCATTGTATAATTCACCAAAGCACAAACTCATCGACTTAGATGACGAGTTCGGTTGGTCATGAATATAGGATTAAATTTAACTAACTAACTAAAACAACCAAGTGTGCAAACTAGATGCATGCATCTCGAGCATGGAAAGTGTTCGAGGACGTGATGTAGCGTTATCACTTTATGGAAGTTGTTTTTGTACGAAAACATACAACTGAGGTAGTGGAACAAGTTTGGATAGCCCAAGCTTCCATAGTTCACACTTTTACCAAAACGCAAGTCTTACCATATTGAAGATGGTGAGCTTGGATGGTTCCAACACTTGTAGGTTGTCTAAAACCTTATCAAAACAGAAAGTTTAGAGGATGTTTGCACCTCTAAACCTGTAGAAAACAACCATACTCAAGCTCTCTAACCATAGACTTGGTTAAGAGCAAGGTAATTACAAGATTTCACAAAGTTTGTAAAAGTTTAGTAAAGTTTCTTCCAAAACAGAAAGTTAGACCTCAAAATGGTGATGTTCCACCTTAGTTTACCATGGTAAACTTGTGGAAACACTACCAGAGGTGTTCCAAGCTTTCAAGAAGAAAAAGAGATGAAGAAATTTGGAAGAAAGTAAGGTGAAGGCTCGCTTTTGCACTTAGAGAATTCTGCCTCAAACTTGTGATTTTTGATTAGAGAGTGTGTTGTGAGTGTTTGGAGAGTTGGAAAAGTGAAATGGAGGTGTAGAAGGTTTGGTTTTATAATGGAGGATTAGGGTTTGTGTAATAATGAGGTTGTAAGGTGATTGGGTAAAGAAGATGTGAGTAAAAATGGCTGATCCATGAGCTGCCAACAATGTTCTGCGGATTCAGTCTTCTTGCCACCCGTGAGGAAAAAAGACTTTTGGCTCGCAGGCCGCAAGAAGCCCCTTTTTATGACGAAGTTTGTTTTATTACAAATTAGCCCCCAAACTTTGTAATATTTATCATTTTATGCAATTTCCTTGTATTTTAGCCCATTTTTAGGTTTTTAAGGTGTAACAAGGTATTGTACGAGTTTGATGCATGTACGGTTTGCGTATAAATGAGAATCAAGCGTATAATAAGTCTTAGTTTGCATAGAACATGTATCCAAAGATCGATCGTGTATAAGTATAAGTATAACAAGTGTAAGTATAAAAGATGAATTTCATTAAGATCGAAGTCTCGAATTACAAGTTTGGAAGTGAATAAAGAATACAATACGATTACAAGTTTCCAAGGATAGAATACCATTACAACTTTCTAAATAAGGAAAGTACAAAAATGTGAAGTGTTACACCTAAAATCACCCAAACATACGTAAAACCAATGTATAAATCAAACCTGAACAAGAATCATCTTAGTCTAAATAGCTTACAGAAGTTTAGTCTAGCATAGTAATGCAAAACAAACCAAAAATAGATCTAAAAGAAGTCATGAATGTGATAGAAACTGAAAATGAAAGCAAACCGAATTGATATAAGCAAATCAAATGGATAGATCTTCAATTCTTCAAGCTCCTAGACCTCCAGATTTTCAGTTATGCTCCTAAACAGTTTTCTCAGCCTCGAAATCGCGTTCTCTCTAGTTTAGTGTCGTCATAGGGTCTTAAATACTGAAATCTAGGGTTTTCACGTGTTTGGCCCATTTGGGTCTAGTATGACTCGTACCCTTTTAGTAGATTACGGGCAGTTGCAAATCCCATATTAGAAAGTACGGCTCGTACCTTTAGAACTATGGCCCAAAAACCCCATATTTGGATTCCTCTCGTCAAAACATTTAAGATTCGTATATAATGCGTCACGTAACTGCAAAGTTGGGGTTATTAAAATCGAAATTTCCCATAATGTAAAGGAAGTCTGTTAACGAGGACAAGGGTCCAAACATATCGAATTCATGGAATCATAACATCAATTTTCCCTGTGTTTGGTTCGTAATGTACGGACAAATACCCATGTGAGTTGTGCTATGTAACATGTTTAACCGCAACGACGCAATTGCTACAAGTAATAATGACATAGAAAGTTGTGGGGACTAAGCCCAATTTAGTAAGCGTATTTCGATTTAACTTCAACTTACTACTTAACAACTACATAACACAAAGAGAGTAAATGATGGGACTAATGCCAAACGTTCTTCTCATATTGCACGTTATTAGTGATGAAAGCAACACTACAATCTAGCCAACATCGTTTCTATCAACTTATACCATGTCAACATTACATCAAACTAGGGGTGTGCATGGGTCGGTTTTGGTCGGTTTTGGCCTAAAACTATAACCATAACCACGATGTCGGTTAGTGGATAACCATAACCGATTGGTTATGGTTAATCGGTTTTGATGGTTATAGCTGGTCGGTTGTGGGTGGTTAACCGTGTATTTAACCTAGCTAAAAATAGCTTAATTTTTTAACATAAAATAAATTGTTATTGCATATTTGTATATATTAGTATATTACATAGTATAAAAAATACATATAATCTATAATATTATTATCGAATATTCAAATAAAGTGATATGATATATTCTATAAATTTAAATAAACATTCAACCAAAACCACAAAACGATATGAAAAACTCATAAATACTAAAAATCTTCAATCAAAAACATCAAATATTACAAATACGGTGAAAAGTCCTAAATCCTATAAAGATTTATTACATGTCGGTTCGGTTCGGTTATGGTGGGTATGGAAAAACTGATAACCATGTTCGACCCGCTACATTCGGTTTTCAAAAAAAACCATTAACCGACCCACCGGTTTTTAATTTGTTTCGGTTTTTTCGGTTCGGTTTTGTCGGTTAATTCGGTTTTTTGCACACCCCTACATCAAACATGTTGTTGGTTTTCACAAGTTCTCCTCTTTCGCTACATTAGAAACGTCTTCATGTTATTCTCACCTTTAATAATATAGTGATGGATGTTAACAATGTTTGTTTGGAATACATGTTTTCTTGAGAGAGAGAGAGAGAGAGAGAGAGAGGAGAAAGAGAGAGAGAGGGGGGGGGGGGGTTGGAAAAAACCTAAAAATAATCACTTTTACAAGAGTTTATACCTTTTCAAAATGAGTTGGTATAAATACTTACTAAAGGTGCTTAGTTTGATTTTTTAGATTTGGTGCCTTTTTTTTGGTTTTATAAAACATACAATACATTAAATCTTTTGGTGCTTCCAAGATTACATTTAAAATAGATTGTTAAACATAAAAAAGGTTTTCAGTGTAACATGTAGTTGGTTTTTGCATTAGACCGCCCGTAGTCGGGCGTTATTTTTTTAAAAAAATTACCAAACACGCCGGATCAAGCCCCGGTTTCGCCCCCTTGGGTGTTTGATGGCGTTATTGGACAAAAAAAATGGGCCGGCGTTTTTTTAAACAACGCCTTCTCCAAATTTCAACCACCAATCACATTTAATCTTCCTTTTTCTTGGCCAATAGCTTTTTTTGTTGTTTTTTTTATTTAATTCTCTACACCTTTTTAGCATAATGCCCACATCCCCACTACACCCATTTTAGAAAAAGCCCATAATGCCCCTTTGCTGACTGGGATGACACGTGTCGTAAAATGCCAATAGGTAGGGGCTTTATTAATGTGTACCACTACACATGGTCTTAGAAAGACATATGATGAGACTATACTGATCGGTTTATTTTAAATGCATTATTATATTGGGTTAGGATATAATAGGAAGTTTATTTGGCTAAGAAGGCTAGGAAGTAATCTTGACCACCCATTTAGTTAATCAAGGACTAAGATTAAATGAGGGAAATTGAAAGGAAGAAAAGAGGCGCGTGGGTTTGTTTAGGGGCATTCTAGTCAATCCAAGACAATAGTTTCTCTCTCTTCTAATTCCCCCCCATTTTTTAAACGTTAATAACTCTTTCATACGACATTATTTTTTTATAAATATTGCACCAAAAAAACGAACGTTTTTTTATCTTTAAAACGAGTATACTATTGCTATATTTTCGAAAAAAAAAATTAAAACCCAGTTGCGTAAAACGCAATTGAAAAACCTCAGTTGCGTAAAACGCAATGAAAAAAAAAACCTAAAAAATGGCATTTTTCTAAAACGCAATGCATCAAAAACACAAAGAAATGTCTTATTTGTAAAACTCAATGGCCAGAAAACACAAAGAAATGTTTTATTCTAAAACGCAGTAGCCTAAAAACACAAAAAAAGTGTACTTTCTAAAACGCAATGGACTGAAAACACATAAAAATGTGTTTTACCTAAAACGCAATGCATAAAAAACACAAAGAAATGTCTTATTTCTAAAACGCAGTGGCCATAAAACACTTAAAATGTCTGTTTTCTAAAACGCAATGGACTGAAAACACATAAAATGTGTTTTACCTAAAACGCAATGCACCAAAAACACAATGAAATGTCTTATTTATAAAACGCAATGGCCAGAAAACACTTAAAAATGTCTCATTTCTAAAACGCAATGGCCTAAAAAAACAAAAGAAAGTGTTCTCTCTAAAACGCAATGGACTGAAAACACCTAAAAATGTGTTTTACCTAAAATGCAATGACTAAAAACACTTCAAAAATGTGTTTTTCTAAAACGCAATGGCCAGAAAACACATAAAAATGTCTTAGTTCTAAAACGCAATGGCCTAAAAACACCAAAGAAAGTGTTCTCTATAAAACGCATTGAACCAGGAATTGTCTGATGCATTTTTTTTGATGCATTGTCTGATGAACCAAGAATAGTTTTGTCTGTGAATTGTCTGATGCATTTTTTCCAGTTTTCCAGAGACAATTTACAGAAAATTAAATTTTCTGATGCATTTTTATTAAAGCAATTTAATCAAAAAAAATTCCGAGCTGACCTGGCAGCTCAACCCCAGCCAGGGGCTGCCGCCCCTGGGACCCTGCTACCAGGGGCGCTGCCCCCGGACCCCCGCCAAGATCGTAAAACTCAATAACTAAATCAAAAACTCAGATCGTAAAAATGAAATTAAAGAATTTCTTACATGGATCGAAGTCGGTTTCTTCAACGATTGACGAAATTTGAATTATTGAAACACTTATCAGAGATCGAATCGAACGGATCGAGTGATTATCTTCAAAATCATGAGAAAAAACGAGATTTTGTATGAAATTAAACTGGGTTTTCTTTAAAAAAAACTGAAGAACACGTTGATCGGGTGTTTGAATCATTGATTGTTGACGAAAATCGCACTATAATGTAATGATTATTATGATAGAAAGTTAAGAAAAGGTTGAAGATGGTGGGTGTTGAATATGGTGGGTTTTGATGTTACTGGGAAGAAGAAGGGAGAAGAAAATGATAAGATTGACTAAAATGTCCTTCCTCTTTATTTTAAAATTTGTCACGTGTCCTAATCCTATTGCTTCCTATACTTTCTAGCCAAAATAAACTTCCTATTTGATACTCATATTAGTTATTAATTTTGTATTACTTTACTATAAAATGTGTTGCTTATAATTGTTTATATATATTAAAAAATGGGAAAATAATGCATTAATTAATTTGACTTAAATCTGCTTTTTATATACTATTATTTGTAGCACATCAAAAGAATATTATAATTAGAGGTGCACAAGCCGGTTAATTTTAATAACCGGTTCGGTTAACCAGTTATACCAGTTAATTTGACTTTTTGACTTTAACCGGTTAATGCTTTAACCGGTTATTACTTTAACCGGTTATTTTTTTAACTGGTCCGGTTAATTACTTTAACCGGTTCGGTTAATTAACCGGTTATTTTCGGTTATTAACCGGTTTTTTTTGCCTTTTTTTTGAATTTTTCGGTTATTTTTTCGGTTAACCAGTCTATCGGTTAAAAAACCGGTTTAAAAAAACCGGTTAATAACCGGTTATTATACTAAACACTTATAACCGGTTACTAACCTACGGTTAAATAACCTATTGAACCGGTTATTCCTAAATCGGTTATTAACCGGTTACGGTTTCAGTTAATAACCGGTTACGGTTAATTAACCGGTTATTTTGTGCACCTCTAATTATAATAATAAAAGATTATATTTTCGTTTGGTTACATCACAGGAAACCAATTGAGATTTCAATGGGCTAACTACTTAATCATGGCATATGGCTTTATAGCCTAGTGGCATCTTAGAGGTAGGATAAAACTTTAGGACTAATAGATCCTGGGTTTGATTCCCACAAGAGGGTTTTCCCATAAATGGTTTCCTTCTGAATTTGTATATAGACATTATGTCTAGTGAAGATGGATATGATCGTGTGGTTCCGTTGGTGACACAATGATACTCCAGTGGTCCGTCACTGATCCAAATTTGTTGTTAAAAAAAAACTACTTAATCATGGGCTTGGCTTCTTAAATGGGTTGGTATATTTGAGATATGGGTCAAAGTGACTGGGCTACAATTAAAAGAAAACATGTTGGGCCATGAGTTTAAGTGGTTTGCGGGTTTAGGCCCAGAAGAAAGTCAAAGCAGAGGCTTGAAGAATTAAAATGGCAGTCCCCATCTTGGAGATCACACAGAAATCAAGTTATAGAGCCATCACAGAAATTAAGGATAAGTGTATTATAATTAAATTGTTATTTCAGTTTATATTATAACCCTTATCTTACATACAATGATATTACGACTATGTTAGTATATAGTATTTTTATTATTTTATTAGTGAGTAATTACAGAGTGACAACGTTAGCATTTAGTTATTTTATTATTTTATTGGTGAGTAATTTGAATATGTTCTTGTGATTAGGGTTTGTGATTAGCTTTTCTTTATAGAAAAAGGTTAGCCTTTCTTGGATTTGTTTTATGCATTCCATATTATTCGAATCGATTTTAATCGAGACAACATCTTAGCACGTGTTCTTTTTCGGTCAAGGTCGTGAGGTCAATATGACCGGATTCATTTGTGTGTGTTAATCTCATTAAGTAAACAATGTGAATGGTATGTTTGGTTCATATATATGTTTGGCTTGTTTTTTTATTTAACACAAGAATTTGACCTGTTTGCACAATTTGGTTTATAAAGATCTTGAGTTAGAGGTCACGATCTATATTTGAGATTATAAGTTCCACTAAGGTATTCTTGTAAAATTCTTTTGAAAAAAAAAACCTCACAGTTATTGGTATTATAACATTTTATTCATTTTAATATTATTCTTGATTTTTTTAACGGTCAACAGAATTAAAATCCCGAGCATTCTCGGGGCACGCGCTGGACCAAACGGAGTACTCCTAGAGTAACCCGAGTCTACCACCATTTCCGGGGAAAAACCCGGTAACCCACTCGCCCATAGGCACGACGGTGAAATTACTCATAAAACTCGTTTGGCTCAAGGATCGAACCCAGGTTTCTCTGGTCTCCTATCATTGCCCACCAATGCCTCACTCTGCACCAAGTGAGAGTTGAACCTGCATCTTCTAAAAAAAGTGCAAGCCTTCCACCACTTAATCTAGATATCATTACCTTTCTAAACTTCTTTTATAGCAATATATGTTTATAATCATACAAATTATGCATAAGAGACAAATCTTTTAAAAGAAAATTGCGTTGTGTCCAAGTATAGTTTTTATAAGTGATGTGCGTTTTACCTTTTCATCTTATCTTATCTTATTTTATATAATAAAAGAAACCACATGATGGACACTTGTCATCATATTAGGCCATGTCTTATGGAAACCAAACTTTGTATTAGTATATTATTTATTTTTATTTTCATTATTAAAAAAATTATTATATCGATTTTATTAAATAATTTTTAACAAATTGTATGTAACTCTCAATATTACTTTATATATAAAATTAGATTTATTACGGGTTTTTAAATATAATTTGTATTTTATCACTCAAATGGTTGCTTATTTGTTTCTTGAATAATATGTTTGATCAATGATCACTGTATCTTCTTTTCTATAATCATCTCCTCAATCACCATATCTATCGCGTACCGAGTATATCCATTAGTTTTTTTAAATATAATTTTCTTTATTTGGTATATAAAATCATATTTATTCAACTTGTGTAATATACGAGGGATTTTAAAGATATAATTTTTTTTTATTATTTGGTAAACAATATTACATTTATTCAGACCGTGTAATACGCGTGGTTTTAAAGTTATAACTTTTTTATTATTTGGTATATAAAATTACATTTATTCAATCCGTACAATATGGTTCTTATAGATATAACTTTTTATTACTTAATATTTAAAAATGATATTTATTCAACCCGTGCAATAAATGAGGTTTTTAAAGATATATTGTTTTATTATTTAATATATAAAATTTATTTATTCAACCCGTGTAATACACGGGGTTATAACCTAGTTAACAAATAAACAAAAACATATAAACAGAAATAAATAGATCTAAATAAAAACTTACTTAAATAAAATAAATAAAGTTAATTTAACATGTAGGAGATATATTTTATATTTATATAAACAATAATAAAATTAAAAAATTAAAGAAATCTTTATTCATTGTACTCAAATCAAATCACACGTCTTACAACTTACAAGTTAGAGGTATAATATTCAAATTTCAGCCCAACTCATTCAAGTGTTCTTAAGCAATCCAAGACTGAATCAACTTAGAGAAATAAAGACCCACCACAAACCCAAATACAAGAGCCACAACTTTCATCACATCGTTCCTAGAAAGGTTCGGCTTCATCGTCCTCTTCTTCGACACATTTTCACAAACACCTTTCGAGTCCTTAAATTCACTAACCCTCCCTTCATGATTTCCATCTTTTTCCTCCACGTCATCCTTGGAACCTTCGGCTTTAGAATCGGCTTTTACCTTGGCTTGTCCATGATGCATTTTTGGTTCGTCCGTGGGGTTGACATTGTCAGGTGTCATGGTAGGAGCGTTCGTGGGAGTTTTTTCTTCTAGTTTCGCCACTGGAGTTCTCGTTTTTGGCATTCTAATGTTGAGTATGTTGCCTTCGAATTTGGCACTGATTTTGCTAATATCACAATTCTCGGCAAGTGGAAATTCTTTTCGAAATCGGGTCCATGTGTTATCATTGACTTTGCGTTGACCACTAAGGATCAATGTCCTTGATCTTAACTGAACTTTGAGTTGTTCCTTAGCGAAACCTGTCGAGTTTACACACAATTACTAGACAATGATCTTGATAAAGAGTTTACACACAGTTACTATACAATGATCTTAATAAAGTTATCAGTTTAAAAGTGTATTTAAAGATAGACTTATTTGTAACTTTTTTACATGGACTTATAATAAACATTCTTTTACCTTCTTTTGAATTAAAAATTGCAAGCTCAACGTTGGATAATCTTATTAATACACTAGTTGGCTAGTTAGAGAGTTAGCAAACCCTGAATTAGGGTTCAAGAACCTTGTGGCTTATTTTGTAACCGAGCTCGAGCTCAAGCCTAGATAAGCTCGATCGTTTGGTTTTTTTAAGTTGTGACTAAATTTTAATGTCTATAAGTTATGGCTTAATTGAATTAATATTAGCCCACTAGAGACCACCAAAATATTAAATCTAATATTACTAGTTATTGAAATACTAAATATTTATTTTAATTTAAACGAACTGGATCGAGCTTTTTATGAGTTGGGCTCTAGCTCAAATTTCAGCTCATTAGATATAAGTGAATCGAGCTGACTCATTTAACTTCGAGTATTGGTCCAAGCCGAAGATGGCTCGGGTCAGGTCTGCTCGCTCGTTAAGCAGCCCTACATCGAAGCCCTCTCTATTTTCATTGGTGAATTAAAACAAGCAAGAGAAGAATTTATTACCGGGCAAATAAAGAAGAAGAGTGTCGCAATCATCCTCGTTCACCCACTCAATTGAGGGTTCGAATTCGGTCACTCCTTGTGGGTTCATGTTTGTGTTCGGTTATATTGTTTTAAATTTGCTGGTGTTTCAATTGCAAATACTGTAACTAAGATGTTGTTTAAATATAGAGCATTTGGTTGGATTTTGAGGTTTCATTGGTGCCTAAACTTGTGAATTATGGTTTTCTTTCAAGTTAAATATACCTTTGCTAATATGGTTTCCTTCCTTTTGGTAATGGTTTTTTATTATTCTAAAAATGCTGTTTTTTGTACTTTACTTTTGTTTTTTCCTAACTATATTAGATATCATATTGATTTTTCAGAATATTTTTAATAATTTAGATTTCAAAATTGATTTAGTTAATGGTGCATTGGTGCTATCCGTCTAGAAAATATTTCTTTTGAAATTAAACTATATTTTGCTAATAATTAGTTTATTCCTAGTAAAAAGTGTTTATGTACAGATAGTATTGATATCGATGTAGTGGCGGAGCTAGCCTAAAAATTCAGGAGTATCTCAATTTTTTTTTTTTTGGATTAGGGGTATCATTTGTATAAAAAGATAAAAAAAAATTACGCTACGTAGACGGAGTTGAATTATATTTTTATACTACGAAGACGGAGTTGGGGTAGCCCGAACTACCCCTCCTTAGTATCGATGCATATTATTTTTTCTTCTAGATATTGTTTTAAAATTCCTGCAAATCTTGTATCTCTTGCGTGTGTTACTACGATGAACTTAGAATATTAAAACATGATAAACATGCAACTTTTTAGTTTATATTTTTTGTATATTATATGTTTGTTCTTGAGTCCAAGGTTTTGGATTCTAATTATTTATTCCTAAGATCTTCCAAAAAAAGGTCATGTATGTAATTAAACGTCTAAGACTTTTTTATATGTTTATTCTTAATTTCATTTGGGAATTTGTTTACAAATTCTATGGTTCGGTTATATTTTGTCACGGGATCTTACTTTTGTTTGAAATATTTTCATTTTAGTTGGTGATAAGTGTTCCGTTTTTAAGTATTATATTCCAAAAGATTTAGGGTGTTAGGGGTAGGGTTATTGTTAAAAATATGTGTTTTGTAAGAGGTGTAGGAATGAATCTACATCATTTAATCTATAATATAGGGTTAGGATCAAATACAAAGGATAAAATAAGTAAGAAGGGTAAGAAGGATTCTAATCCATTGATCTTTGATTTGGAGGGTTGAGATTAGTTGTATGGAAAAGAAGATAATAGAAGGGCATAAAGAGAATCCTATATTTATGGATTTTCTCTCTCCACATGCAAGGCACATGCCAATTCCCCCATCGATTTAAAACGTCCATAACTTTTTCATACGACATTTTTTTTAAAAACAAAATTCACCATAATAACGAGCGTTTTTTATCTTTAATATGAGTACCATATTATCATATAAAAATAAAATAAAAAATTTCATTTTTACTGGTTTTTTTTTTGCATTGTGTTAAAGGTTCAGGTCATTGTGTCTTTTAACTGGGTTTTGGTCAGTAGAGTTTCTATACATTGTGTTATTATCAAAACCTATAACACAATGTTAATTTGGGTTCTATCCATTGCGTTTTTATAAGAACCTATAACACAATATATGACACAATGAAGATGGTGTTATATCTGGGTTTTCTATAAATTGTGTTATTAGTTCAGGTCATTGTGTTTAATATGTTATTCATTGTGTTTTAATATGTTGTCCATTGTGTTTTAATAATTTATTCAATTCTTTTTATTATCTTTGTTCATTATGTTTTAGTTTGTTGTGTATTGTGTTTTTAGTTTGTTTTCCATTGTGTCTTCATCTGCTCTCCATTGTGTCTTTTATCTGCTGTCATTAATTTTGTCTTTTATCTGTTGTCATCAATTGTGTTTTTATTTAGTCTGATACTTATTGTGTTATATGTTATCACCATTGTGTTATACGTTATGATCATTGTGTTTTAGTATGTTGTCCATTGTGTCTTTATCTGTTGCCATTGATTGTGTTTTTGATCTACTTTACATTGTGTTTTACTCATGTCCATTGTGTTATTATCAAAACCTATAACACAATGTTAATTTGGGTTCTATCCATTGCGTTTTTATAAGAACATATAACACAATATATGACACAATGAAGATGGTGTTATATTTGGGTTTTCTATAAATTGTGTTATTAGTTCAGGTCATTGTGTTTAATATGTTATTCATTGTGTTTTAATATGTTGTCCATTGTGTTTTAATAATTTGTTCAATTTTTTTTATTATCTTTTTTCATTGTGTTTTAGTTTGTTTTCCATTGTGTCTTCATCTGCTCTCCATTGTGTCTTTTATCTGCTGTCATTAATTGTGTCTTTTATCTGTTGTCATCAATTGTGTTTTTATTTAGTCTGATACTTATTGTGTTATATGTTATCGCCATTGTGTTATACGTTATGATCATTGTGTTTTAGTATGTTGTCCATTGTGTCTTTATCTGTTGCCATTGATTGTGTTTTTGATCTACTTTACATTGTGTTTTACATCATGTCCATTGTGTAATATGCAACTGGGTTTTTGAAATTTTTTTTTGAAAAATATAACAATATGGTACTCATATTAAAGATAAAAAAACGCTCGATTTTATGGTATAATTTTTTTTAAAAACAAATGATCTATAAAAAAGTTACGGACGTTTAAAAATTGGGGGGAAATAACATGTGACTTGCATGTGCATATTCTCTTTCCTTTTGTAGACAAAATTACTCTTTCCATTTAATTCCTCATAGGGCACTTGTCACTCTCTGGTGGCTTCTTACCCTTCTTATTTTTAAACTCTTTGTATTATAACTCAACCCATATAATATAATGGTTGAGATTTTAATGGCAAAATTGTAAATAGTGTTTACCATTAACATAATTATTTTTTTATATTAAGGGTATAAAGGTAAATTTAACATTTTTAAATTCAAAAACCCACATGCAAGTTCCCCCGTCTTTTTTAAACGTTAATAACGTTTTATACGTAACTTTTTTTAAAAAAAAAAACACTATAATGAGTGTTTGTACAAGTATACAAAGACATCATTCCATTAGCAATAAAAAAATATCATTAAATTTAACGAGCTAACTTTTTCCTTTTACAAGACACCATAATCTATTTTGAATTCCTAAAATAAAACACCATAGAAAACATGTTTGAAATTGAACGTAAATGGTATTTGCAATGTTATGGTGTCTTATATACGTTCGTGGTTTTTACTGTAAAACACAACGCCTTGAATCACTATACAATTAAAATAACATAGACAAAACACTAGGGAATAAAACATTCGATCCAAATGTAATTTTTTCTCTATATAAGTATAGCAATATGGTACTCGTATTAAAGATTAAAAAAACACTTGTTATTATGGTGTAATTTTTTAAAAAAATTTACGTATAAAAAGCTATTAACGTTTAAAAAAAAAAAGACGGGGGAACTTGCATGTGCATTATATGTGGGTTTTTGAATTTAATCTTTAATTGGGTTTTTTTATTAAATTACTTAATTGCTCTTATTCTAATAAATTAAATAATGACATGTGTTTTCATCATGTTCTTTCTTATCATTCTCACAAATTTTATCTTTTTACAGGATCCTAAACCAGGGTTTTAGATCAATTTGTAATTTTTTTGATAATATTAATGAGCTGAGTAATCAACATATACATTAACAAAACTATATAATTAAGACTAACGAACGACGTCAATTGTTATTATATATAATGAGCAATCATCAAAACTAAAGAACGACGTCAATTGTTATTATATATAATATACAATACATTTGTTTAATATTGGTCATCTTCTTATTCTTCCACACTTAGACTACCCGTTGTAGCTTAAACTAACACTCGAATTAATTCCGTAATATTGCTTCACCTGGCGTTGACTTGACACTGGATAAAGCCCCCACTGAAACCACCTGGCCCTGTTGTGGTCCAGGTGAGTAGGGGCTTCAGCAAAATTTCAATTAATTTTTATTTTATGTTTATTCTTTCTAAATTTGTAAACTAATATTACTAGAAAACTATTTTTTATAAAATATCACATTAAAAAAAGGACTACAACTAACAAATAATACTAGTCTAATACAAGATCTCAGGGTCGTCTAGCCAACAAATGCTCAACCAACTCATGGCGAAGGTTTCCGTAATTCCATGTGTCTCCCGGTTATTGATTATCTATATGTTTTGGAGTTTTTTGTTCATCAGTGATTGTTGATTCACCCCGTGGGACATCACCTTGGTAGTTTTGATAAGTAGTCATACCTTGGTCCTCTAGAATCATGTTATATAGAATTAGACAAGTGTAGACGACATCCGTTATTTTCTCTCGTGTCATAAACCGTATTGGGTTGACAATCAAATGAAATCTAATCTTTAGAACTCTTAACGCTCTTTCAATATCTTTTCTTGCTGATTCTTGCTTCTTTGTAAAGTACTTTCGTTCGTCATCAGTTGTAGAAGAAAAAACTTGAATAAGTGTCGACCACTCATTGTAAATACCATCAACCAGGTAGTAGTCGTACTTGAAATGTTTCTCGTTTGCATAAAAAGATTGTGCAGGCTCAATCCCGTGGATAATGTTATCGAATATTGGGGATAATCGATAACATTTACGTCGTTATTTGACCCAACAACTCCAAAAAATGCATGCCAAAACCAAAGATCATGCGAGGCGACTGCTTCAAGTACAATTACGGGCCGGAGGGATCACCTCGGTGGAACTGACCTTGCCAAGTCATAGGACACATAGTCCATCCAACATGCGTACAGTCAAGGCTACCGAACATTTCGGGAAAACCATGCTTTTCACCGTGAACCTCGTATATGCGTTGGATATCAAACAATGTTAATTTACGCAAATATCTTCATAAGGAAACGGATGCGATCCCTACGTAAAGATATATAATTTAAACATGTGTTGTCAAATTTAAACTTAGAATTTTTAATAAATATAATTTAAGTAAAGATATATATACCTTGAATATATAAAATGAAGTGATTTGCACACAATTTTCTTGGACATTTCTAGATATTCATCAATTGCGTCTTACGTAATCCCATACGCTAGTTGCCGTAGAGAGGCAGCACATTTTTGTATAGAGGAGAACCCGAGTCTACCTCTCGCATCTACCCTTTGTTGAAAAAAGGATATCGCTCTGACAAATTATTCGCTAAACGCCTAAATAATTGTCTACTCATTCGAAAACGTCGCCTAAAATGTTCTTCACCGGGGCTAAAATAGTGACGTATCAATGATTCGTTAGCTCCCTCTCGGTCACGATCAAGTGGTGGTTGTCTTGTTAAGCCTCGTCACCTTTGAGACCGCTCAATCAAATAGTTAACCGTTATCCTACCCGCTTCAATAATCAAATCATCTTCTTCGGAAGAATCGGATGAATAAAATGCATTCCATTCCACTTTTTGTGAGTAAGTAGTAAGAGAGGTTTTTTATAAGAATATGGATGAAATTTGGGTAGAAAGTGGTTGTTTATACAAATTTTGTAATTTTTTTATTAATTCTAACGATAGGCAGTAATACCCACGTATCCCTAACATTCAAATTCTCCCGCTAGACCACTCATGCCCGCTCGCTCGCGTCCCATATCACTTGACACCGTTGTGGTGTTCGCGAATCAGGTTGGCAGCCGCGTGGCTAGCGCCACCTCGTAACAGGACCACAACAGGCAGTCTTAGGGAGGAAGGGGTGGTCATGAATCATCATAATATCACACATCACACCCAATCACCAACTAACACCTCCCTCCATCATAGTCCATCACAATTCACTCTATCACAGAAGGGGTGGTCATCACTCATTTTTTTTAATGTTTTTAATTAAATTAAAATTAAGACAAATAATATTGCATTAAAGTTAAAATTTTACAATTAAAAAAATCTGCCAAAATAAAAAGAAACGCTGCAAAAAAAAAAAATCAAACTACCGAATTTTACAAAAACAGCCTACAAGTTACATGGCTAATTCCACTTCGCATAAATTTCTCGTTTGCATTCTATGAGAACCGAGGGATACAGTTCTTCAGTGTGTTCATGCGGTTGGCCCAACACACTTTCAAATCTTTATTCTTCTCGATCTCAACCCAGTGTTTCATGTATTGTTCTTCTCTTTTTAACTTTGCATCCGCCAACAACTTGCGTCGTTCTCCTCCATATCTAACATTTTTGCCGACTTTAATTCGTTCATAGAATCCAACTTACATTCTTTCCCTTTGCTTGATAACTCGAAACTTTTCTTGCATTGCGGCCTTGTGTGTGTTGCATCGTCGGTTGGGTTGTCATTTAAGTTGATGCTGGGAATGTTCGTTGATAACTCATCCGTCGAGGTTGTGTAATTTCCCGACTCAGACGTTATTTTATCTTTTTTGAGAACGTCCTCTTCGAGTACCTGTTGGTCCATCAAGATCAACCAATGGAATGGGTACTCATTTGTCATGAGTCCTCGCAATTTCCCAAGCCTTCTATGTCCCACTTAGTTGAGTGCGAAGCTAATATATATTAAAAATACAATTAATAACAAGTAAAGATATATATTTTATAAAAAATAAATAAGTAACAAAAAATATACCTTTTCCGCGTAGCATGCATTGAATCGACTACTTTTTCTATTTATACTCGTCTACTTGTCCGTCATTTGATTCATGGTCCGAGTAGTAGTACCATGTAGTCTTCCAAAATGTGCGATGATTCGTTTACAAAAACGGTCTTTATTTTGTTGAGTTCCGACATTTTTTCCTCGGATATATATATATATATATATATATACATAGGGAGCCGCTAAAATAGAAACCACCTCCAGTTGTAAGAACCGTGAGAACCAGTTTCAACCGATCATATTTTTCCACTCAAAAGGTTATTTTTGTCTTTTAACACCAAATGTCATTTCCCCACCTCTCTCCTCATTTATTATTTTCAGAAGTTTCTCTCTCCACCTTTTTAAAACTCCATATCCTCTCTCCTCTTAAACCACATCACTTCTTTAAACTCTTGAACCCTAGAGCTTCAGACAAACACCCTCTCATTACTATCCTCTCTCTCTCGAATACATAAAGCAAATCACAGGAACCAAAACCTTCATCTCTCCCTCTCGATATATACATCAGGCGACCACAACACCCTCCTCAACTCATCTTCGCTCACCACTCAACCCCTCCCCCCACCCCTGCTCAACTGAACGACCGGCCACCACTGTGGTGGTGGTGGCACACAGCGACGGCAAAGACGGAGAACAGAAACGGAAGCACAATGAGAGAGAGACGAGGCGGAGCCGGCGACGGCAGTGCCACCGTGACGGCGGCGGTGGTGCATCTGTTTCACGGCGGCGGTAGCACGGTGTTTGCGGCGGTGGAGGTTCTCCGACGAGTCCATTTACGTTGATGGTGATGTTCAGTTTAAAAATTGTTCAACTTCATAAGGGTTCGGTTAAGGTTGGTTTTCTGGTCTTCGGGTTTTGTTCACGGCTCGGTCAGACTCAGATTCAAGTTTGGTTTAGTTCACCAGTGGTGTGCTTGAGCGGTTGATGTGTAAAACTTCAGTGTTTAGATTTTGAATAAAAACTAAAAGGGGTGAGGGGGATTAGTATGTTATATCGGCTAGGGTTTTAGGAGTAGTTAAGTTGGGTTGGGGCTTGGGTCTCATTCATACTGATTAATGTAGAATTTTATTTTGAAATAAAATTTTGGATATCCGTTTGGTTCAACCTGGTTCGGAAGCTTCGGGTCGGCGGCTCAGTCAAACCGAGTCAGATTCAGAGTTGTTCGGGTCAAGCTTCGGCTCGGTCTCGGTTCGAGTCTTGCGGTTCGGTCTCGGTTTGAGTTGGTAGAATGTAGTGTAAAAACGAAAAACGTAAAACGTAAAACGTAAAACGTAAAAGGTAAAACATAAAACTTAAAACGTAAAACGTAAAACGTAAAACCTAAAACCTAAAACCTAAAAACGTAAAATGTAAAAACGTAAAACGTAAAAACGTAAAACGTAAAACCTAAAATCTAAAACGTAAAATGTAAAAAACGTAAAACGTAAAAACGTAAAACGTAAAACTTAAAACGTAAAACTTAAAACGTAAAAAATTGAGCTAAAAAATTTTATCCCGTAAACCGTAAATTTTTTTTGAAAAAAAAAAACGGGGCCGTAAAATACGGAACGAAAAAAACGGGGCTAAACGGGGCGTAAAAAAAATTGGGCGGAGACGGAGCGTAAAAAAAATTGGGCGGAGACGGAGCGAAAAACGGCGTGCAAAAAACCGGCGCGAAAAAAAATTGTCTTGTTAAAAATTCTGAATTTAAAATGGCTTTTAATAAAAAAAATTGTTTAAAAAAACAACTATTATAATAATACAAAAAAAT
>JARYGA010015226.1:0-42507 GCA_030545235.1 Helianthus tuberosus | reverse complement strand
TGTCTTGTAAATCATTTGAAAAACGATAAGATAAGATGATATGTATAGATAAGTGAATAATGTATGGTTAAAGGAATAACCATAAAAAATGAGTTTGTATAAGATAAGTTGTTTGTAAATCAATGTCTTGTGAAAAGTATGTTACTTGTATAAAATGTTCTATGTCTCAAACTGAAATGATTCAATTAACGCTACGATATGTAATACCATACAAACACTTATATATAGGAAGTACCAGCGGCGTATCCACCATGCTTGTATCATATTACACACGTCTCGTTACTTAATCACTTAATCAAACCAAACCACCAAGATGTAATGTTTAACAATTTTAGAAATGTTTATGTATTGTAAGTAATGTAAGGTTAAGCGAATAACCTTATAGTAGCATATCAAAAGTATACTTTGGATTTGTAAGTAACATATTAAACTATGTTTTGGTTTTGTAAATAACATATCAAAATATGCTTTAGATGTTTAACAAAATATATGTTGGTTTTGTACAATACCACACATGAGAGTATATAAAAATATACTTTAATAGTGTGATTTAAGAATTCATTCAGACCTGGTGCATCAAAATACACCTTTGAGATTATAGAAATACCACAAAGGCAATCCCTATTTGGATGGAGCAACAAATTGGTTTCAGACATTCCATGACAACAGGAATGGGGTGTCAAATCCTATAGCGCTATATCATACTAACAATCGGTCTGGTGAACATAAAATAAGTACAATTCAACATTTTATTTTATGTTCTTAGAGAAATCAGTGTTTAAAACCATAGATAGTCATTTAGTTTGTCAAAAGATAAATAATAACTTGTATGATCAAATGTCAAAAGGTAAGCATGTGATGAAATCAGATGTACTAAGTAATGCACACAATGGGCACACGTAGCATGAAATGTAATGTAAAACGATGTACTAAGTACGCACTCAATGGGCATACATAGCATAAACTGAAATGAAATCATGTACTATAATGTACTAATGAACATAACCGATATATGATGTGAAAACAGGAAAGCTTGAAAGTAACAAGTAGGCACATGTGTTTCACCCCAAAACAGTTTGGAAAACAGTAAAAGAGGGGTCTATGTACTCACTTGTGATTGCTCAGATGTCTAAGATAATCACCAAGTAATGCTATAGATCTCGGAATCAAACGGCACCTAGTATAGGTAACTATGTTAATAAACCGGACCTATCTCGGAAGACTGGGTAGCATTAGGGTTTGTAAACCAAATGAGTGTCGGAACTCACGTGATATGGTTTAACAAAGTCTACATGCTAAATGAAACTTAACCTAAGTCTTATTGACCCATTATGATCCGTTTGGGTAGCTTATGCTACTTTAACGCATCGTGCGCGTGAAACGCGTTCGGACCGCCTAACTAGTCCTATGACAAGTATTATATGCCTAAACATGTTACATAATCAGTTATGTGATAAAAGTTTAGGTTACATATGCTTAATTACCAATTATACATGAAAAGGGTATTCTGGTAATTTTCCTAAGGCATATAAACTACCTATCATACAACTACTTAAACGATGTGACCATAAGGTCACCTAATGTGTTTGGTCGGATCCTAATGATCGACCAAACTGGGTCGGGTTCGAAGGTATAGGCGATTTATTAGATCGCCTACCCTACGACCCTAGACAACGTGGTAATCAGTGGGCATAGTCCCAAGGGACTATAACCAACGTGATTACACTCACGTTGCGAAGTTCAAACGAACTTCGCATTGACCATTACTGGTCAACGCTGAAAGTCAAACAAAGTTTGACTTTCTGACTCGAAAAGCAGTAAAATAAGGAAAAGAACGAAAGAATACTTACGAAGGGTCCCCGAATGCTAAACGTGATCACAATAACTCAGGTATGAAACGAAGGTTCCAACTTAGAGCCCAAATGATCAGATTTGTGGGTTTTGAAGCAATGGGGGGGTGGGTATTTATAGGAAAAATAGAGCCGTTAGGATCGTTTCTTGAATATCGTGCCACGATCCGAGCCGTACACTTGTCGAAAGGTTATGGAAGCCACATATCATCCTTATCTTAGTGACTAAGTAACTTAAAACATGTGGTTAAGGATCAATCAGCTGCAACTTGTGTGTAAAACATTGAATCTGGTCCAGATCATGCAGTCGCGTAGCACGACAGGTAGGCCCTTAGGGCTCGCGCTACGCTACTGCCTCCCCTGAATCGGAAAGTTTCAAAATTTGCAGAAATGGTCCCTGCACGTGTTTAAGCCCCTTTTCGATGCGTTTGAACCCCGTTAACCTCATTTCAAGGCTCTAAAATGAAGTTAAAGTATAGGGAACTCAAAACATGTTCAAAAATATGCCGGATGTTGGTTCGTTTGGTCGTACGAACGCGATGTTCGCTTAATTACGACGGAATGCGCACAAGCGCGAAAAACGATCCAAATGACGTGATGAATGGATTTTTCTTATGGCGAACACTAAAATATAATATAGTCATGCTTACATAAATTTTTGGATGTCCAGATGTATTCAGAACGTAAGTTATGCGCGAAAATGCAAACTTGTGCACTTTTTGACACTTTTAGTCCCTGAATGACCCAAAAGTTTATTTTAGCATACCGAACCCCTCAAAGCCTATTTCTAAGCTATGTAAAGGATATTTAAGGTATGTTTAACTTATGGTCATGTTCCGGAATGTCTGTTACAGTTCAAATTGGCATACTTTCGCAGTTTGTCAAGTTTAGTCCCTGTAAGCGAATTAACTTGTTTTTGCCATACCAAAGCCTTTAAAACTTATTTCTAAGTTATGTAAAGGATATTTAAGGTATGTTAACTTATGGTCATGTTCCGGAATGTCTGTTACAGTTCAAATTGGCATACTTTCGCAGTTTGTCAAGTTTAGTCCCTGTAAGCGAATTAACTTGTTTTTGCCATACCAAAGCCTTTAAAACTTATTTCTAAGTTATTTAAAGGATATTTAAGGTATGTTAAGCCTATTTCACTATTCCGGAGTGTTCGTTGGATTAAACTGGTTATATTTACGCTTCAGAGCGCGTATAACCCTCCAGAAAGCGATTTAAAGTTTAAAATCAAACAAGATTTGATATGTGTAAAAGATACACATAATTTTACAAATCCCAAGTATGAAATACAATATTTCATTGGTTTGGAATTTGTTTGACGGTTGAAGTGACACAGGTGTTACACAAATAACGTTACGACATGTAATACCATACAAACACTTATATATAGGAAGTACCAGCGGCGTATCCACCATGCTTGTATCATATTACACACGCATCGTTACTTAATCACTTATTCAAACCAAACCAAACAATGTAAAATGTTCATGTCAAGATGTAAATCATGTCAAAATGTCTATGTCAAATATCCATGTCAAATGTCTATGTCAAGTATCCATGTCAAATGTCTATAGTCCAAGAGTAGTCAAGTAATGTATAACCAAAATGATATGTATGGTAAGTAAAATTTAGACTACTTAAACCATAAGTAAAAATGTACAAAACAAAGTATTGAAGTAAAACTTGGTTTAAATCAAAGTTATGTTTTGTAAGATATATGCATGCTATACTGAATATGAACATTTATGCGGTATTGTGAAAATTCATACATCCAAGCCTTGAGACAGACGGATAACTATGTAAAAGTGAGTTATCAAGAGAATATGTATTCGGATTCGGTCATTCCTTTCATCCCCTTTCCCTGGGATGTCCGGAACGGGATTTGTCAAGTCCTATGGTACCACTACCTACTACCGAGCGGCATGATCGGTGTTAATGAATGTATAGTATAGTTTAAACAAACCAAATGTCATACCAAAATGTAAGCATGTTTTATGAAGATAATGTACCTAGTATGCTAGAGTAAACATACAGGGTAGAGCTATAAAACAATGTGTCCATATGTTACTGGAACATATGCAACAGAGATGCAGTATAAAACAATGTAGTAAGTATGCAAAGTCATCATACAAAGTAGAAAAGTCATGTAAAACAATGTACTAAGCATGTTATCAGTCAACATACATAGCAGAAAAGTCATGTAAATCAATGTGCTTAGCATGTTATCAGTCAACATACATAGCAGAAAAGTAATGAAATCATGTACTATAATGTACTAACAAACATAGTCGGTATATGATGTGAAAACAGGAAAGCATGAAAGTAACAAGTAGGCACATGTGTTCCACCCCAAAACAGTTTGGAAAACAGTAAAAGAGGGGTCTATGTACTCACCTGAGATTGCTCAGTAGTCCTTGAGTAACAACCAAACAATGCTAGAGATCGCGGATATCAAGCGGCACCTAATATAGGTAACTATGTAAATTAACCGGACCTAGATCGGAAGATTGGATAGCATTAGGGTTTGTAAACCAAACGAGTGTAGAGACTCGTGTCATTTGGTTTAACAAAGCCTACATACTAAATGAAACTTATCCTAAGTGTTTTCGACCCATTACGACCCGTTTAGGTAGCTTATGCAACTTTAACGCGTCGTTCGCGTGAAACGCGTTTGGACCGCCTAACTAGCCCTATGACAAGTGTTATATGCCTAAACATGTTACATAATCAGTTATGTGACAAGGGTTTAGGTTACATATGCTTAATTACCAATTATACATGAAAAGGGTATTCTGGTAATTTACCTAAGGCATATAAACTACCTATCATACAACTACTTAAACGAGGTGACCATAGGGTATAACCTCGGAAGGTTATTCCCTACCTACTATGGTCACCTAATGTATTTGGTCGGATCCTAATGATCGACCAAACTGGGTCGGGTTCGAGGTATAAGCGATTTATCAGATCGCTTACCCTACGACCCTAGACAACGTGGTAATCAGTAGGCATAGTCCCAAGGGACTATGACCATCGTGATTACAATCACGTTGCGAAGTTCTAACGAACTTCGCATTGACCATTACTGGTCAACGCTGAAAGTCAAACAAAGTTTGACTTTCTGACTCGAAAAGCAGTAAAAAAAAGGAAAAGAACGAAAGAATACTTACGAAGGGTCCCCGAATGCTAACCCAGATCAAAATAGCTCAGGTATGAAACGAAGGTTCCAACTTAGAGCCCAAATGATCAGATTTGTGAGAAATGAAGAAAAGGGGGTGGGGTATTTATAGATTTCAGGTAACCGTTAAGATCGTTTCTTGAATAACGTGCCTTAATCGGAACCGTACACTTGTCGTAAAGGTTATGGAGCCACATATGCTCCTTATCTTAGTGACACATCAACTTAAAACATGTGGTTAAGAATCAATTAGTTGCAACTTGTGTTTAGAACATGGAATCTGGTCCAGAATAGGCAGTCGCGTAGCGCGACTGGTAAGGCTTTAGGCGTCGCGCTACGCCACTGACCCATCTGATTCAGAAATGTTTCTAAATTGGCAGAAATGGTCCCTGTTGTGTTTTAAGCCCTTTTTCGATGCGTTTGAACCCCGTTAACCTCATTTCAAGGCTCTAAAATGAAGTTAAAGTATAGGGAACTCAAAACATGCTCAAAAATATGCCGGATGATGGTTTGTTTGGTCGTACGAACGCGATGTTCGCTTAATTACGACGGAATGCGCATAAGCGCGAAAAACGATCCAAATGACGCGACGAATGGATTTTTCTTAAGGAGAACACTAAAATATAATGTAGTCATGCTTACATAAATTTTTGGATGTCCAGATGTATTCAGAACGTAAGTTATGCGCGAAAATGCAAACTTGTGCACTTTTTGACACTTTTAGTCCCTGAATGACACAAAAGTTTATTTTAGCACACCGAACCCCTCAAAGCCTATTTCTAAGCTATGTAAAGGATATTTATGGTATGTTTAACTTATGGTCATGTTCCGGAATGTCTGTTACAGTTCAGATTGGCATTCTATTGCAGTTTGTCAACTTTAGTCCCTGTAAGCGAATTAACTTGTTTTCGGCATACCAAACCTTCCAAAACTTATTTCTAAGTTATGTAAAGGTTATTTAAGGTATGTTAAGCCTAAGTCACTATTCCGGAGTGTTTGTTGCATTAAACTGGTTATATTTACGCATCGGTGCGCGTATAACCTTCCAGAAAGCGATTTAGAGTTTGAAATTGAACAGGAATTGATATGTGCATAATGATACACATATTTTTACAAATCCCAAGTATGAAATATAATATTTCATTGGTTCGGTATTTGTTTGATGGCCGTGAAGGCACAGGTGTTACAGTCTCCCCTACTTTAGGAAATTTCGTCCCGAAATTTATTTAGAGGAAACTTGTGAGAGTTTAAAACATGAAGTTGAAAAGATCAAACAACATTGGTTAGGGTTCTTGAACTTCTAGTAACCTTAATAACATTATGTTTGCAATGTAAGAGGGACACTTATATACAAGTATATGAAGCGTCATTGGTGCGTCCACCGTACCTCCATTACATCGTTATCATTTTGTTATTGTTGTCGCTATCGGTTCTTACACATAATAAATCTTACTGGGTTTCTGTGCATTGAATTCCATAATTATGTAGGCCTCCATAATTACGTAGTTCCTTGTACAGTCCGCACAGTCTATTTTATAATGTGTAGTGTAAAACCAAATGAATAATCCTGTGATGAGTGTAACTAGACTGCCATAGAGTCCTTTAGACTAAATCAATAAATGATTTAAATAGACTATCAAGGAGTCTGTTCAGTTACATCACTAGATGTCATTCTTTAACCAAATTGTGAATCAATCTTTTTGACTAGACCACTAAAGGGTCCCTTATGAATCATGGAGTAGTACTATATCAATCCAAGGGTCTTAACTATTACATAGAAGCCCATTAAGGATTTAAAGCAGTACCTTTTTGAATATCCTACTACGAATCCCTCATATGAAGATATGAAAAATTCTACGAGGATTTGGATAACGAATTATCCAGAGTATAAAAACACAAAAATGCATAAAAGAAAACATAAGATGCATAAACACATAGTCACATAACCACAAAATTGTTTAACTAGAAGTTCGTTCTGCTAACAAAGCACATGTATTTAAAGCACACTAGGAATCCATCTCGTGGATTTCATTTGGTACTTTAAACATTATCAAGAATCTATCTATAAAGATAGAAAGATTTTTTTTTTTAAAAGAAAAATCCGATTTCGATTATAAGGAACCGAAATGTTCGAATTTAGGTACGTAAGGAATCCAATTAAGGACTCTGATTTGTATGACAATTATCCACAAGGATCTAATTGTGAAATTAAAAAGATCCCATAGGGGTTTTAGAAGTTGGAGATGTTTTGAAATCTTGCACGGGACGTGCTTAAGTCAAAACATGAAGTAAAATGCTTATGAAGTTGAGATGCTAGATATGTCAAGGCGACATATGAAGCAGAATTTTGAAGGTTAAGTCAATGTATGAGGAAAGTATTTTTGAAAACTATGCATGGGGTTCTTTTAAGAAAAATGTGTTTAACGTTTTTGAAACCTTATATATAATACTTTTTGAAATCATAAAGTAGGTGTATTAGGTAGATATATTTACTAAAATGTTTTAAAATCATGCGAGATGAATTTTGAAATTATGTATAAGGTTTTTGAAAGATATGAATGATGCTTTTCGAAATCATGCACTTGATCAGAAAATGTATTGTGTTAATATTGTCTTCAGACTATATGAAATATTTTGAAATTAGAAAGGTTGGTTTTGATAACATGGCCAATGTTTTTGAAATAACATAGACAATGCATCTAGAAAAATTGTTTTCAAACTATATGAAATGTTTTGAGATCATGAAGATTGTTTTGAAATACTGGTACTGTGTATGTTGAAAAATCAAAACGTAATGGGTATGAGATTTGAAAATACCCTTAGTTATCTAACCAAGGATTTAAAGGCACAGATGTGCGAAAAGCACGATTACTCATAATGTCACTTAATTTTCTGTACTTTGTTTCTTAGAGTGAAACGAGTACTTAAAATTTTTGAGGGAATCATGAGCAATCATTTGAAAGAGAGAAATCACAAGAGTAGTTTTGTAAGGTACATAGTTCCTTGATGTAGGTATCATAGGAAAATCATACTCACATGTAACTATACTTGTATATCAGAATTTGTGAACAACGATTTTTATTTATGAACAAGACATATTGTTTCACAATACACGAAAACAAAAGAAACAAAGGCATGAGACAGTAACATCCTTTGTTCAGCCGAATGCTCATCCAAGGGTTGGATTTGCATTAACAAGCTTTGAGCAATCCCTTTGGAAATGGCCCATCTCGCCACAGTTGTAGCAAGATCCTCGTGAGAAACGAGCTTGAGCAGGATTGTCGCCAGCTTGATTTGGTACAGCTGCAGTTGGGCAAACCCTTGCTGTATGACCTATAAGTCCACAAATCTGGCATTTGCGGCACCTCATACTAGCATGATGATGAAGGCTACATTGGTTGCACAAGGGTGCAGTTCCATTGTATGGCTTCCTTGTAGGGGGTTGAGCTGGTTGGTTAGGGACTGTTTTACCATTGTGAGCGACCATGGCGAAGTTCTGAGAAGCCTTTCGCTTCTTTGACTTCTTAGGGGATCGTTCATCCATGGTCTTTGATTCCTCGATTGGTTTATTGGCTGATGGTGTTGTCGCCTGACTAGGTCCTGCCTGTCTTAGTGACTCTCGAGTGGCTTCATCCTAGAGATGATACATGGCAGTAGCTAATTCAACAGTCTTCAGGACTACTTCGCCTATTCGCTGAGTGAATTTGGCTGCTTGCTCAGATATCTGAGCGTCATCGTGATGAAGAGACATTCTTGAAGAAAAAGAAAGGCATAGGGAGAAACAGGTGAAAGATTATTGGACAATCAAAACAGAAAGATAACGCATGAAAGTTGCGATCATTTGTTTGTTACCTAAGGCAAACAAATGAGACGGTGACTGATCAAAGTAAATGGGTCAAAAATAATGTATCGCGAAGACATGCTCGCCTATAAGTGAACACTCATCCCAAGAATTCCCAGGTAAGCACAACTGGTCTCGCGTCTGATGAGATGTATACGAAGTGCTTGCCTAGCCAGAAAACCCAGAATACAGGCATTCACCCTTCCAGTTTGCACGTGTTCACATTATTAAAAACCCAAAACCTTGACGAGAGTTTTGAAAACTCAAAGGGGTTCAAAACCATATAACAGAGAGTTCAAAACCTTACAATAGAGGGTTCAAAACCTAGTAATCAATCATCCTAGAACAGATGATTAGTTTTCAAAGCGGTTTTGAAATTTATGTTCTTGTTGTGGTCGTCGCCTAAGGATAGGTGACGGTATTGTTTTATGACTAAACGCAAGTAAGCTCGCGTTAGGGTCCTAAGAAGGTTATAGACTAGGTCAAAGCATTACTAATTACTAATAACCTAATTCCCTATAACCATTGGCTCTGATACCATCTTTTCTGTCACACCCCGACCACGTAGAACATACCAAACGTGGCGGAAACATCAGGGAGTGTTGTAACAGAATTAATGTTTCAAATCCATGGCAATTGAAGTTTCGATTTATTCATTAAAAGTGTTACAATGTCTTAACAAACAAGGAAATACAACATAATTAACTAGTCTTGCATCTTTTATTGTCACTAAAGCCCAAGTCTGTCTATGTGTGTCTTGATTATCTTATGCAACAGCTCCTGAAAAACACATGTGAAAATAGGTACGTCAGCATAAAAATGCCTGTGAGATACATAGGTTTTGTGAAAATAAGATTCATGACTTATGTTTGAGAAAATGTTTAGTCATGAACCTTGTTATTTGCTTTGTCTTTTAAATCATTTGAAAAACGATAAGATCAGATGATAAGTATAAATAAATGTAAGGTTAAATGAATAACCAAGAAAAATGTGTTTGTATAAGATAAGTTGTTTATAAATCAATGTCTTGTGAAAAGTATGTTATTTGTATGAAATGTTCTATGTCTCAAACTGAAATGATTCAAATAACGTTACGACATGTAATACCATACAAACACTTATATATAGGAAGTACCAGCGGCGTATCCACCATGCTTGTATCATATTACACACGCATCGTTACTTAATCACTTAATCAAACCAAACCAAACAATGTAAAATGTTCATGTCAAGATGTAAATCATGTCAAAATGTCTATGTCAAATATCCATGTCAAATGTCTATGTCAAGTATCCATGTCAAATGTCTATAGTCCAAGAGTAGTCAAGTAATGTATAACCAAAATGATATGTATGGTAAGTAAAATTTAGACTACTTAAACCATAAGTAAAAATGTACAAAACAAAGTATTGAAGTAAAACTTGGTTTAAATCAAAGTTATGTTTTGTAAGATATATGCATGCTATACTGAATATGAACATTTATGCGGTATTGTGAAAATTCATACATCCAAGCCTTGAGACAGACGGATAACTATGTAAAAGTGAGTTATCAAGAGAATATGTATTCGGATTCGGTCATTCCTTTCATCCCCTTTCCCTGGGATGTCCGGAACGGGATTTGTCAAGTCCTATGGTACCACTACCTACTACCGAGCGGCATGATCGGTGTTAATGAATGTATAGTATAGTTTAAACAAACCAAATGTCATACCAAAATGTAAGCATGTTTTATGAAGATAATGTACCTAGTATGCTAGAGTAAACATACAGGGTAGAGCTATAAAACAATGTGTCCATATGTTACTGGAACATATGCAACAGAGATGCAGTATAAAACAATGTAGTAAGTATGCAAAGTCATCATACAAAGTAGAAAAGTCATGTAAAACAATGTACTAAGCATGTTATCAGTCAACATACATAGCAGAAAAGTCATGTAAATCAATGTGCTTAGCATGTTATCAGTCAACATACATAGCAGAAAAGTAATGAAATCATGTACTATAATGTACTAACAAACATAGTCGGTATATGATGTGAAAACAGGAAAGCATGAAAGTAACAAGTAGGCACATGTGTTCCACCCCAAAACAGTTTGGAAAACAGTAAAAGAGGGGTCTATGTACTCACCTGAGATTGCTCAGTAGTCCTTGAGTAACAACCAAACAATGCTAGAGATCGCGGATATCAAGCGGCACCTAATATAGGTAACTATGTAAATTAACCGGACCTAGATCGGAAGATTGGGTAGCATTAGGGTTTGTAAACCAAACGAGTGTAGAGACTCGTGTCATTTGGTTTAACAAAGCCTACATACTAAATGAAACTTATCCTAAGTGTTTTCGACCCATTACGACCCGTTTAGGTAGCTTATGCTACTTTAACGCGTCGTTCGCGTGAAACGCGTTTGGACCGCCTAACTAGCCCTATGACAAGTGTTATATGCCTAAACATGTTACATAATCAGTTATGTGACAAGGGTTTAGGTTACATATGCTTAATTACCAATTATACATGAAAAGGGTATTCTGGTAATTTACCTAAGGCATATAAACTACCTATCATACAACTACTTAAACGAGGTGACCATAGGGTATAACCTCGGAAGGTTATTCCCTACCTACTATGGTCACCTAATGTATTTGGTCGGATCCTAATGATCGACCAAACTGGGTCGGGTTCGAGGTATAAGCGATTTATCAGATCGCTTACCCTACGACCCTAGACAACGTGGTAATCAGTAGGCATAGTCCCAAGGGACTATGACCATCGTGATTACAAACACGTTGCGAAGTTCTAACGAACTTCGCATTGACCATTACTGGTCAACGCTGAAAGTCAAACAAAGTTTGACTTTCTGACTCGAAAAGCAGTAAAAAAAAGGAAAAGAACGAAAGAATACTTACGAAGGGTCCCCGAATGCTAACCCAGATCAAAATAGCTCAGGTATGAAACGAAGGTTCCAACTTAGAGCCCAAATGATCAGATTTGTGAGAAATGAAGAAAAGGGGGTGGGGTATTTATAGATTTCGGGTAACCGTTAAGATCGTTTCTTGAATAACGTGCCTTAATCGGAACCGTACACTTGTCGTAAAGGTTATGGAGCCACATATGCTCCTTATCTTAGTGACACATCAACTTAAAACATGTGGTTAAGAATCAATTAGTTGCAACTTGTGTTTAGAACATGGAATCTGGTCCAGAATAGGCAGTCGCGTAGCGCGACTGGTAAGGCTTTAGGCGTCGCGCTACGCCACTGACCCATCTGATTCAGAAATGTTTCTAAATTGGCAGAAATGGTCCCTGTTGTGTTTTAAGCCCTTTTTCGATGCGTTTGAACCCCGTTAACCTCATTTCAAGGCTCTAAAATGAAGTTAAAGTATAGGGAACTCAAAACATGCTCAAAAATATGCCGGATGATGGTTTGTTTGGTCGTACGAATGCGATGTTCGCTTAATTACGACGGAATGCGCATAAGCGCGAAAAACGATCCAAATGACGCGACGAATGGATTTTTCTTAAGGCGAACACTAAAATATAATGTAGTCATGCTTACATAAATTTTTGGATGTCCAGATGTATTCAGAACGTAAGTTATGCGCGAAAATGCAAACTTGTGCACTTTTTGACACTTTTAGTCCCTGAATGACACAAAAGTTTATCTTAGCACACCGAACCCCTCAAAGCCTATTTCTAAGCTATGTAAAGGATATTTATGGTATGTTTAACTTATGGTCATGTTCCGGAATGTCTGTTATAGTTCAGATTGGCATACTATTGCAGTTTGTCAACTTTAGTCCCTGTAAGCGAATTAACTTGTTTTCGGCATACCAAACCTTCCAAAACTTATTTCTAAGTTATGTAAAGGTTATTTAAGGTATGTTAAGCCTAAGTCACTATTCCGGAGTGTTTGTTGCATTAAACTGGTTATATTTACGCATCGGTGCGCGTATAACCTTCCAGAAAGCGATTTAGAGTTTGAAATTGAACAGGAATTGATATGTGCAGAATGATACACATATTTTTACAAATCCCAAGTATGAAATATAATATTTCATTGGTTCGGTATTTGTTTGATGGCCGTGAAGGCACAGGTGTTACAGTTCACTCTTGGTTTATAGGGCCTTTTGTAGGTCTCATAAACGTGTGGAATCCTTTGGTAAGATGATTGTCCCTTGCCTTTTCTGAATTGGTTGGCAGGGAGTGCATCAGTCACTTGAACATCTCTTTGGACAGATGTTTGATTCAGCTGTTTTGTAACAGCTGTTTGGACTGGCACAAACAGTGGTTGATTCTTGGTGAATTTGACAGATGATGTTGATGGACTCAAGGATGTTTTAGCAGTGTACTCATTCTTTTTAACATCAAAGTTTTTGAGATACACACATGCTTGAGTTTTGTGGTTTGTTTTACCACAGATGGTGCAGCTTTCAGCAGGGACAATGACACTTGTTTTGTTTAGATCAAATGCTTTTAGATGAAAACAGTCTTTTGTTAGATGATTTCTCTTTTCACAAAAATCACAAAACAGGTTTTTGATCTTTTCTCTTTTCTTCCTTTTCTCAGACTCCTTAGCAACAGAGTTTTGAACCACTGTTGGGATGTCTTTGATAGGAATGACCTTTGCTTTTGGAGCTGTGACACCATCAGTGGTTGTAAAGTCCATGGGCTTGAAATTTTCAAGAATGTCACACTCATCAGACCATGTGGGTTTAAATTGGTATTTCTCAATTTCCTCAAAAGTTGAGGACCCCACAGATCTTTCCAAAGTGATTTTGTTACCAAGTTTGTCGGTTATTTTAACCTCTTGGCCATTCTTGTTGGTTGGTTTAATTTCAGATGGACCAGCTTGTTTTCCAGCAGTGTTTACAAGATCATCATATTTTCTATATCCTACACCAAACTTGACATTTCTTTCAAGCTGTTTCTCAAGCATAACCTCATACCCTTTACAAGATTCCACCCATCTTTCACAAGTAATCTGGGTGGAATCCAACTCCTTTTTGCAAACTTGGTATTTTTCTACCATAGTTTGGAGTTGAGTCTTGGTTATGCTCTGCTCTTCTTTGAGACTGCTGATTTCTTTGTCTTTTTCAGCCAATTTGTTTCTAAGTTCTTTTAATAACTTTTCAAATTTGACTTCATCAGTTAAGATTTTATCCCTAAGGTTTTCATTTACCTCTTTGATGTTAGCAAATGCAATAATGCATTTGTCTGAACATAATTTTTCAAGAACATGAGGTGTTACCTTAGCAGCAGCCATCATGGCACAATCACATTGATGATCACCTTCTTCATCAGCACTATCTTCTTTCTCACGTGCTTTCTTTTCTTCTTTGTCTTCTTCGGACCAGGGGTCAGTCAGTGGTTCAATCAGGGTTTCTAAATTTTCTCCCAGCAGTAGTTCACCAGCAACTGCAGTAACCACTGCTTCAGCCACTTTATCCACTGTTTCAACACTTAGTTGTTCACCTTCAGTTTCTACCCCTTCTGGTATTAACTCTAATGCCATCAAACAAAATTCATCATTAATAAGATCATTAAAGGCATTGAGTGCAAAATTTTCATCACCAAGCTCATCAGGCATGCTGCTCCAGTCAACAAAGCCTTGAGTGAAAAAGCTTTGCTGATCTGGTTGTGTTACTGTTGGAGCAGCTGGTTGAGATGCAACAGGTTGCACTTGTGCCTAAGGGACAGGGGTTTGAACATACTGAATTTGTGGAACAGTTGTTTGAACATAATGCACAGGCACAGGGGTTGCAGCATAGTGAGCAGTGTTAACATGGGCAGCAGGGGTATATTGGGTATAGTGCACAGTGCTTTGGTGTTGTGGTCTAGGGTTTGAGCTGGGATGAGTGATTATTGGACCAGTGGTTTGACTCCTGCATTTCCTAGCAAAATGACCTAGCCTATTGCACTTATAGCACTTGATTTTTGATTTATCCAACCCCACTTTTAAGTTCCCATGTAACCCTGGGAATTTTCTCCCTGTTCTTTTGTAGAATTTGCTTGTTCTTACACTAAGAAAAGCCAATTGATGCAAAATGTCCATCTCTTCTAAGTCAGTGGGATCAAAGTGTTGCAAATCATTGAGTTCAAAGCACAAGTTATCTGATATCTGGTTTTCACAATTTGCAGTGAAAGCATAATTTGCAGAGTGAGAATCAGGGTTGTTGAAATTTCCACCAGCAGTTATATCAATAAAGTGATCATAACCCTGATCCTTACTACTGCTACCAGATTCTTCCTGACCAAAAAGAGTTGTGCTGCCAAATGAATAATCATCAGCAACTTTGCCAGACTCTTGCAACTTCTTTTTCTGGTTTAACTCCCTTTCATAGGTCAGGAGTCTACCATGAAGTTGGGTCAGGGTCAGATCTTTGAACTCAGCAGAGTTTCTAGTAACAAATGCAATGGTATCCCATTTTTCTGGTAGTGATCTAAGGAACCTGCTATTTTGAGTTGAATTTGGAAATGTTACTTTAACAAGCCTTAGTTCACTAATGAGATAACTGAATCGTTCAAACTGCTGAGTCAATGATTCACCCTTGATGTGACAAAATGTTTCATACTGCTGATTCAGAATTTCCCTATTGTTTTCAATAACTTCTTCTGTTCCCCCAAACTATTCCTTCAGCGCATCCCATAGCTCTTTGGCACTGTTACAATGTAACAGTCCAGCATAGATCTCATTGGGTAATGCAGATGCTATGATGCTAAATGCTTTGGCATCGAGTTCGAACTTTTGAAAATTAGTTTCAGTATAGTTTTCAGATGGTTTAGGTACGAGCTTCTTTGCATTCTCAGCACTTGGCACCATAGGAACATGGGGACCAAAAACAACAGACCTCCAACATCTAGTGTTCTGTTGAGCAAGGATGTGACCTATCCTTCTCTGCCAGATGTTGTATTCATTACGTTTAAGCATGGGTGGTTTGAAAAGAGAGCCAATGTTATTCTTATCATCTTGTGATTGTGACATCATCCTGGTTGTTTTACAGGCACTGATTAATCAACTTTGATGGTGATTAAACCTTGCTCTGTTTTTCAACAAAATGAACAAACTATCGATATCAACGATTATGAGCTGAACTATTTATGTCAAAATGATTGTTAAATCAAATTTGACTGTCCAAGCTCTGATACCAATTGTTAGGATCTGAGTTTGGTTTTGATTGTGTTTTACGTTTGAATTAAGATGAAGATGAATGAGTAGTGCAGCGGAATTAAGATGGAAATAAACTTTGCACACAATCAAACAGGAGAATTGTTTTAATCAAACATTTTCACAATGAATCAAATGCTTAAATTTATTCCAAACACCGATTACAATGCATGTATGAATACAAACTCCCCCTCAGCCTGAGCTCACAGTGTTTGTTCGTGCAGGAAGAAGATTGGTGAAAGAGCTAATAGAACAGTACAGAGCACTGTTCTATTTATAGGCACGAGCAAACCACTGAAGCATCTAAGCTGACGTCACCATGAAAGTGACATCTAACCTCCTAACAAACTCTAACATCTGATCTATACAACCTCTGCTATACTAACTACTGTTGTTCATTACATTTCATAATATAAGCTAAACTACTGCTGCTTCCTTCCACTGATGTGAACCCAGCAGTACTTGTCATGATCAGCAGAGCTTAACCCATAGCAGTAGATTGAATCAGCAGAGCTTTAGTCTTCCATCAGTCTTTGACTTGGATAGCAGTTGTAGGTCAGCAGTTGTGTAGATCAGTGGATAGGAGGTCAGCAGATGTTGAAACCACTTTCAAGGGGAGAGACTTTAATACATAACATCTGCTTATTCTGGATCCACTGCTCTGATCCAGTTTTGGCTTTGATTATCTGTTCCTCTGATAGGGTTTAATCCCAACACTTTGTCTGGTATGTATCGTACCAGCTTACTGAGCCACCAAAGCCTCAGCCACACGTGTGTTAATCAGATCTGTCAACTCTGCTTGAGTCATCACAATGTTGCCACGTCCACCGCCGCGGCCACCTCCACGTCCACCGTTACGTCCACCACGTCCGTTCATGATTCTATAAAAGAAGAGGGGAGAAGATAGGGATCGCAATTGAGTAGAAGTCAATCATCACCATAACTTCTATGGATTTGAGAAACTCTATCATTATAACGGATAGTGGGACAGAACCCCTTTCACACTTATTAAGCCTCACTGGGATTCACATGCACCCCACATTATTATTATGAGTGCACCCATAATAATAATGCAATTTGCATGCTTATCTCAGTGCTTCTTAACTCGTGCTAAAAGGTTCCCCACATTCGAATAACAAACCAAAGGCATCACAAAACTAGGAATCAAAAAAGTCGAAGGGTAGTGTCACACTATCAAGCATTACTTAAACAAGCAGCACATGTAATCACATCATAGTGTCTAGTACGTAGTTTCATGCAAGTCGTGGGTGTGTGTATACTAGGTAAGTAATTCATAAAATAAGCAAAGGACGAACCTTGCAATCTGGAGCTGAGTGTCAGGGTCGTTTTCGATACTGTTTGGTTATAGTCTGGTTTTATGAAAACGTTTTAAAACCTAGTTCACTATAACCAGTGGCTCTGATACCAAACTGTCACACCCCCAAAAATGCCACAAGCGGAAACCCCCGCGAGTCGTGTGACGTACCAGGATCTAGCCACCAATCACATTGAACCATAAATAAAATAGAGCTTTCCATGAACTAAATAGTATAATTCAACCATTAGTTAGAAAACCATACATGTTCAGCGGAAGCATAATAGTTTATCCAATAAGTTTAATGATGATGTTTAAAACAATAAAACTTCAAAGGAGCATTCCAGTTGCTATAACCCATGACCACTCCAGCTTCCCAGACAGCAAGTTCCATGCTAGAGTACCTAAGGGCCTGCAAGCATGCAGAAAAGTGTATCAGCAAAAAGTTGGCGAGTTTACAGTTTGTTTAACCGTTTGTTACCAAGTATTGATTTACGTTATGTTGATAATAACTCGGTACTACAGACGGCTCCTTTTTTCCCTTCTCCAATGCTCTATAAACATTGGTCGTGATTATAAAGTTATTAGTTCACGCTCGTCCTATCCAGGTACGTCGTGAGGGTGCCAAACCTAATAGCGCTATCAACTAATAACCCCGTTGCCCTACAAGAAACTAGTTCGGTAGTTTGATGGGACTTAAGTGATAGAAAGTGAGTGTATTATCCAACATCAACATTTACTGAAAACCGCCTCATATCCCCTACAAGGATATGGGTTTATGAAAATCTGTTTGTTTGTTTGCCTGTTTGATTGTCCCCACCGGACGCATGCTTGTAAAGAGGATAGTGAACTCACATTGATTTGCTCGGTAAGACTAATTACTTGTTCACACATAGTAAATCAAGGCCTATTATGGTTGTCGAAATAAATCAGTTTCACATACGCATAAACCATGACACATCACATTTCATATTTCACACACATCATCTACACACATAAGGCATTCAGTACACAAACTAGTATATATCACAGTTTCATGTTTCAAATCAAATGTCCAAACTTGCATGATTCCCTTCAATCCAAAACCCGAAGCGAAAGTGTGCGATCTAGGATTAAATGTGCGGTTCAGTGTGAAGTCCAATTATCAGCCCGTTATAAGTGTTTGTGGCCCAAACAGTCAAAGGCCCAACAAGGTGTGCGAGTAGGCCTTGACTTGTGCGACCAAGTCTCAACTTGTGCGACCAGGTCTTAACTTGTGCGACCATGTCTTAATTTGTGCGAGTCCAGTTGCATGTGGCCCATTTGTCCCTGGCCCAAACTCACTTGTGCGATCCAGAATCACTTGTGCGATCCAGAATCACTTGTGCGATCCGATTTAATATCAGGCCCGTGTATGAGTGTGAGTGGCCCAAGTGAGATGTGCGACTAGAGGAATGGTGTGCGATTCATGCAAACAATTATCAGTTACATTCCCCCTTATTATTCGATCAATCAGTTACTTTCCTTTCTCTCATTACCTATCTAACCCCCTTGGATTCAACGATT
The DNA here is from genome assembly GCA_030545235.1 of Helianthus tuberosus. Taxonomy (NCBI): domain Eukaryota; kingdom Viridiplantae; phylum Streptophyta; class Magnoliopsida; order Asterales; family Asteraceae; genus Helianthus; species Helianthus tuberosus. Next base: position 23,602 of record JARYGA010015226.1, on the reverse strand, counting down.
TAACAATGCCAATTAATATGGTAATCATATTCAAGGTTCAATTGTGTGATCTAAACTCTCCAACTAATCTATGGACGTTATACAAAAACTTAAATCTTCGCATGAACAATTCAGGTTTAATCATTTTAATTCACGGAAGTTTTGATGTGTTCGATACTCTATATCACCAGATGAAAGTCATGCAAGCAACATCAAACAATAACAACCGAACCATTCGTTCCATACAACCCTAGTGTATCGAGGAGCACTAGTTAACATTCAAGAACATTGGTAGATTACTTCGATGGATATTATTACTACATCAGGTTTATTAAAACTTCACTATAACATGCATAATCACTTAACCATACCATCAGCATGGATCAAATCATAACTACTCAAGATGAACAATAACAATCAAAACAATTAGGAATATACTAACCAATGAATTATGTGCACAAGATGTTGGAATCGAAAGGGAGGAGGGCTTGATGATCTGCCGCCGGTTCGAGAGGGAGAGAGAGAGGACTAGGGTTTGTGTATTTTGTGTGTGTTGGTAAGTTATGAGAATTACACAAATCTCTTGTGGGTGTATGTGCATGCAATGCGGACCGGGCCCAACATTGGGGCTGCGTTTGGGCTGTGTTCGATGACCATCATGTGGTGAGTGTTTGGGCCGATCCCAAACCCACAAAGGTGAAAGAGTGTGCGGTCCTAAACGTAGTGTGCGATTGACTAGTATGTACACAACCAAAATATAACAAACACTTTCATTAAAAATCTCATCACGAATGCATAATCACAACGTATAATGGATCACAAATAGAAGCGATATGCACAAAAGAGCCTTGAAAATCCGAGTTGTCACAATTTCTTTTATTGTTTTTATTATGCCAGAGGTTTGAAATTTTATTATTTTTTATTATTTGGTAAGTCAATAGTTTTTTGAAGAATTTCCTCCTCTCAATTGCAAATACTCAACATCTGTTACTTTAAATCTCTGTTAAAGGTAAAGTCTGCCCAAAGAGAACATCTGTTTAGTAATGATCCTCTGCTAATCTAATGGCTGTTTGACTTGCTACTATTGCTAACATCTGTTATTGCCTAACAGAGGTTCCAAACATCCGTGTCTGCTGAAGTTGTAGAAGCATGTGTTTACTATGTAAAGTATTGTTGGTCTTTAAATGAAGAGTACTGTTGGCAACATCTATTGTTGCCTAACAGAGGTTCGCAACATCTATGTCTGCTGGAGTTGTAGAAGCATGTGTTTACTATGTAGAGTATTGTTGGTATTTAAATGAAGAGATTTTTTTATTATTTTTTTTATGCCAGAAGTTTGAAATTTTATTATTTTTTTTATTATTTGGTAAGTCAACAGTTTTTAAGAATTTCTCTCAATTACAAATACACAACATCTGCTCCTCTAAATGTTTGTCAGAGGTAAACTCTGCCCAAAGAGAACATCTATTTCAAGTGATCCTCTACTGATGAAGACATAGTCTGAAGAAAGTTTGAAGAAGCAAAGGTTTGCTATGAGTCAACCGATCTTAAAGAAGAACAGATGATATTCAATAGATCCTGCTCAACAGAGGTTTCAATGTTATAGTGCTTAGGCTAATAGTAGATGTAGGGAGTTTGTTAGGCTATTAGATGTAATTGCAATCTTTATAAAAGCATGATGAGAAAAGCATTTGTCTCATTGTGTCTGAGTTTGATTTAGATTATGTGGATGTTGAATTGTGCCTGAACAGATGTTTCATAAGTCAAGAAATGTGAAAATTTTAAAAGACATTTGTTGAAGTTTTGAAATGCGGATAATGGTAAATAATCATTTATAGTGTTTAAAATGCGTCTTATGGTAAATGAAGAGGTTAATTGTAATTATGATAACCTGTTTTTTTTTTTTTTTGAAAGTTTAAAATTTGCCCTTTAGATTTCTTGATATTTAATTTTATAGTTTTCCCATAAAAACTTATTTTTGAAATGTTTTGCATTAAAAGCCTAACCATCGTCGCATCATATTCTTTAACAGTAAGTTAGTCTGATGATCTATTTAATCATAACCGCCTTCATTGGATATATAAAATACATTGGGAAACTGCTTTCATCATTACCGCTTTCATCCATCTACTTTCAATCATCTTCAAAGTTTTTTGTTTATCAATATCATTACAATCTCTTTGGCTTTCAAACACACATTTGTTCACCGCAAAATGGAAAACATTGGGTTTCAAATGACCGTTGACGAAATTTTCACAAGGCTCCCTGCAGAAACTATTAGTCGTTTGAAATGTCTTTCCAAAAATTTTCATAGGGAACTATCAAGTCATGCATTTGAGATGATGCATTCTCTCCGAAGTGGAGATTCACTACAAAAGAAACTACTCTCCTTTAAAGACACGTCAATTGTCGTTGACAACATAGTAGCTGGTAATTTGGATGTAGGTACAAGCAAAACCATAAGTTTTCCTAATAATGTCCACCCTACCTTCTTACGTATTCTATCGTCATTTAATGGGTTGTTGTTAGTTTGCAATGAACGGATTTGCTGTGAGTTGATCCTTTGGAATCTAACAACCAGGCGCTATAAGTTTTTGTCTGACGACTACTTAAATAATAGTCATGATCGAAACTCTGGTACAGGTGGAATGTATTTTGATGAATCCAATGATCTGAAAGTGCTTCACATCAGATGTTATCGTAATGTGGCTACTGCTCGTGTTTACTCACGACGTCGTGAGTCATGGAGAACAATAAATTTCTTGAGCGTAAATAATTATGGTTCAAGCAGTTATTCATGGTCTCCCGGAATTTATTCTGGTAAAACCATATATTTCATGGTTTCAAATTATTGGTATCCACCAGGTGAGAGGAACATATTTACTTTCGATGTTCTTTCTGAGACTTTCAGAATGCTTCGTTTTCCCGAGAGTATCGTAGTCACTCCTTGCCAAGGGCATTTTTTGACCATCGCAAAGAGGCTTCATCTGATTGTTGTTGGAAAGTCTACTGAGCTAACTGTTGATTTGCTCAGATATGAAGAAAAAGGCTGGATCAAGGTGTTTGCTTTCAATAATCCTCGTGTAGTTGATTATGTAAATAGGCACCGAAGGACAAATATAATTGAAAACAACAAGTGGCTGATAACAAGCCTTTGGGGGATATGGTTGAAGTTGATCTAATCAATGAAGTTTTGAAATACCTCCAACATGTTGACAATTACAATGGTCCGAAAGGAGCTTTAGATATCGATACTACTGTTTCGCCCATTGATTAGAAATTATTATGCTGTATTTTACTAAATGGTGTTTGGTGTTTTGAACTTTGTTTATTATATAGTTACCTCTGTTTGACACTTTCATATTTTATATAATTAGTTGTGTTAAAATAATTAACCATGTTTCTTATTTAAATTAATTAAATAAATATTTAGGTTTAAGTTTAAAAGCTTGTAATATTGGCAAATGTCTGTTTAAATGATGAAAGCTCTGTTGTTGTGAATAGATGTTTGAAAATAAAACAGTGGTTGATATATCAAAGTCAACAGATGGATGAAAACAGATGTTTGAAACTACTGTTAGGTTAAAACAGAGTTTTGTGGAGAAAACAGTGGTTGAAACCGCTGTTGGGTTAAAACGGTGGTTTAAAACCACTGTTGGGTTAAAATAGTGTTTTGTGGAGGTTGAAGGGGATTGAAATGACTGTTGAGTTAAAACATTGTTTTTAGGAGAAGGAACATGCTTGAATGCAAATGTTATTTCGTTCACAAAAGATTAATAAACTGTATATTTTTGTATTTTTTATTCTCTAAACTTTAAATATTTACCGACTGACTTATCTATTTATAAGTCTATAAATATAACCATATTCATCATGTATATGTGTTATGCATGGTTTTTTAAAAGCCATCATTGTTTGCACACGGGTCTTACCGCTAGTCTACTATAATAAAAGAAACCAATTTTTGGACACGTGTCATTCATTGAAGGTATCTTTAAATCTATACTTATCTTATATTAACTAAAATAAATAATAAATTAATATTAAATCTTATCATCCTTTAATAAAATATTATTCTCAAATCTAAATTGTTAATTTAATATATTTTTAAAACAAATACATCTCTTTTCTACTTATCTTATATTAAATATATAAATAATAAACTAATATTAAATATTATCCTAATTTATTAAAAATATAACTTTTTTTATTATTTGGTACACAAAATTATATTTATTCAACTCGTGTAAAACATTGGTTTTTTAAAAATACGACGTTTTTAGTATTGAATATACAAAATACATTGATTTAATATGTGTAATACACATGGTTTTTAAAGTTAAAACTCTTTTTTAGATATATTCAACACGTGTAATATACGATGTTTTTAAGGATGTAATTTTTATTATTTGGTAGATTTATTCAACCCGATTATACACGGACTTTTTAAAGATACGACGTTTTTAAAGATACGACGTGGTGACAGAACACACTAAATGTTAAGTTGTGGGTGACGGGCGTCAAAGTAATACTTGGGGGTGGCAGCGGCCAATAGACAATAGTTGAGGGTGAAAAAATCTAATAACCCTTTATTTAATCTGTGTAATACGCATGGTTTTTAAAGATATAACTTTTTTTTTATTATTTGATATATAAAATTACATTTATTTAACCCGTACAATTTACGTGGTTTATAAAGATATACTTTTTTTATTATTTAGTATATAAAATTACATTTATTTAACACGTGTAATACACGAGGATACGGGGTTCTAACCTGGTATATATTATATACACACATAGCACGTAGGTCATATAGCCAGAAGTGTGTAAGTTGGCTCATCGGTGAGTTCTCACTATTCTTGAAACTACGTCCATTCATCCAAGTGCCCACCAAATTACTCGAAATTAGTACCACACACGTATTATATATGATACAGTTTTTTTTTAGAGTAAACTGCCATTTTGGTCCCTGTGGTTTGGTCAGTTTTGCCACTTTAGTCCAAATCTCAAACTTATTACATCTGGGTCCCTGTGGTTTGCATTTTGTTGCCATTTTAGTCCAAAACTCAAAATTTCTCATTTTTTACTGTTTTAAGGTCCCTTTTTTGTCCTTTAGTGCAGGGGTAGTTTGGTCATTTTAATTTATTCTTTTAATTAATTAAAAAAAATTAATTATATAACTGATTATTAATTTAAAGTAATAAAACTAAATAAAAAAGTTTGACCTGCAACCATCATCTAAAACACCCAGATCTTCATCTTCCCCGGATCTTCATCCAAACCCCATTCTCTACAACCATCATCTAAACACCCCACAGCCGCCACCACTACCTCCTCACCACAGCAGCCACCACCACCACTGCAATTATCCATTACTCTTTCTCTCTCTCTAAACACCCCTCTGTGTCTCTCTCTTCCCTCTCTCTAACACTGCAATTGATCTGGGGTTTGCTCAAAATTAACCGCCATTGAAGTCGAACTAGGGTTTGTTGCTGTGGGTTTCCACGCCGGTAGCTCAGCAAGCTCCGGCGACATCCACTTAGGGCACCGGTACTCACCTTTATTTCTTAAACATCATCATGACATCCACTTAGGGCACTGTGGACGTTCTTCAACCCATATGAAACCCAAAATCAATTAACACAAAACATAAAACCCAACCCAATAACCCATATGAAACCCAAAAGTCAAACACAAACACAAACACAACCTCTGCAACCCCACACCGATCCTCACCTGTGAACAACCAACCTGCATTCACAATACTCCGACAACCACCTACGACCACCGTAAAACCTCAATCATATCCGACCACCTTCAGGGTTGCCGCCGCCGCTGCTCTGCTGATGTCGGCTCTGCTGATGTTTATCGGGAGGGGACGGCGAAGGGCAGGGGATACTGGAGAGTGATGGTGGTTGCGGTGGCCGGAGATCGAGATGGAGAGATCGAGATGGAGAGATCGAGAGGTTGGGGATGGAGAGATCGAGAGGTTGGGGATGGAGAGATGGTGGATGTGTAAATGTCTGTATGTATGTATATATATATAATATAATTAATTTTGTTTTAATTAATTAAAAGAATAAATTAAAATGACCAAACTACCCCTGCACTAAAGGACAAAAAAGAGACCTTAAAACAGTCAAAAATGAGAAATTTTGAGTTTTGGACTAAAATGGCAACAAAATGCAAACCACAGGGACCCAGATGTAATAAGTTTGATATTTGGACTAAAGTGGCAAAACTGGCCAAACCACAGGGACCAAAATGGCAGTTTGCTCTTTTTTTTAAATAAAAGATAAATGAACTGTATAATATCCTATAACTTATTACTCGTAATAATTAAAAATAACTCGAAATATGAAGAATTATTTCTTTTAATTTAACAGAATAATGAATTTATTCTATTTACTTGAAGTGAAATAAATTATAAACGCATATGGATCCATCGAATCCAACATAGCTCAATGAAAAATATATAAGCAAATTTATTATATGAGCATAGGACGTGTAGGTGAAAATAAACTTAAACATACAACCATAGTTAAAAAAATATTGGCATGTACGCATCTTGTTGGATTATTGATATTAGGTTGTGATGACGGGGGTAGCATAAACCTTAATAAAATGACTGAAAATACATGATAGCTTGAAGGGTTAAAAGGTTCAAAGGTTTAAAGACCGGGAACTGAGTTAAGGCAGCATGTGTACAGTAATCAATCACTTCACTGATTACTTGAACAACTCTCCCAGCCGCAAAAAGCAGAACGTGTGCACAGAGTGTTGTCTTTTATCCGCAGGTACAAACGCTTCAACCCCTAAAAGGGTAAGTCCTCCATTGCAAGCAGGGTTCATTAGTCCAAGGTTTTCTCTTTGGGCGATCTTCTCCTCTATAAATGACACTTCATTTAGTGCATTTCAAACATTCCAGATCGGTCCTCCTTCTTAGAGAAACCCTCAACCTCCTTCTCCATCGCAGTCATAGAAGCTTTCATTTTATCCTTCTTCTTAGTAGTTTCCTCATACTCCTGCATACCTTTTGTAAAGCGGGTAACACCCTCAGCCAATAGGGCCGAAAGGTTGCAGGAACTTAACATCAACCTTGAAATAAAATGATCAGCTTCCATCTCAGAAATAGCACTCCGGACACCAGGGGGAGCAAAATGGGCTAACACCTCATCACAAACAGCTGGATCCTCGAAGCTATCCCCAACCTTCACATCCCAGTTGGGAACATAAACCTCTTCAGCTTCAGGATCCTCCAAGCTTTCAACGCTTTTGCTTGATGAACCCTGGATGGTAGGAGTGGCACCTTTCTTAACCAGCTTCTTCTTCTTCCCAGAAACAACTAACTCTTTTTCCTTACCCTTCCCTACATCAACCTCAAGAACTTGTTCCGCAGACATGTCAATGTCATCGCTAATGTCAATGGCCTCTGAGCCAGAGGGTTGATCAACACTTTTCAAGAGACGGTTTGAAAGACGGACAGAAACCTTGGAACCCAGAGCCTTCGTGAAACCTTTAACATTGGGAACATTCACATAGACAGAACCCTCGAACCTATGTTCGGATCCCCTAACAACTGCATCTTCACCCGGAGTAGCCGCAGCATCCCCAAACACAACATCGGAAGTATCAACACTCTTAATAAAATCAAGTGCAGACATAACTACAAAATAAACAAAAATAAAATGTATAAGTAAGCAAAAAATAGGAACATAACATCACAACAAGACAAATGCATACCCTGCCCGTCTCTCATAAGCACTGGATCTCGATCAGATTTGTCCCACAACTTACTGAGACCCAACAACACCAGTAAGTGCTCAGGAAAGGGACGAAGCCTTGAAGGGCACTCCCTGAGAGTTTCAAGAAAACGGGTATTTATCTTAGAGGCAGAGGGTTCAGGTTCATTTAAAACGGCATCCGTGTCACACCCCGACCACGTAGAACATACAAAACGTGGCGGAAATGTCGGGGAGTGTTGTAACAGAATTAATTGTTTCAAATCCATGGCAATTGAAGTTTCGTTTTATTGATTAAAAGTGTTACAATGTCTTAACAAACAAGGAAATACAACACAATTAACTAGTCTTGCATCTTTTATTGTCACTAAAGCCCAAGTCTGTCTATGTGTATCTTGATCATCTTATGCGACAGCTCTTGAAAAACACATGTGAAAATAGGTACGTCAGCATAAAAATGCCTGTGAGATACATAGGTTTTGTGAAAATAGTTTTCATGACTTATGTTTGAGAAAATGTTTAGTCATGAACCTTGTAATTTGCTTTGTCTTTGTAAATCATTTGAAAAACAATAAGTTCAGATGATACGTATAAATAAGAGAATAATGCATGGTTAAATGAATAACCATGTAAAATGAGTTTGTATAAGTTAAGTTGTTTATAAAACAATGTATTGTGAAAAGTATGTTATTTGTATAAAATGTTATATGTCCAAATTGAAATGATTTAAATAACGCTACGACATGTAATACCATACAAACACTTATATATAGGAAGTACCAGCGGCGTATCCACCATGCTTGTATCATATTACACACGCCTCGTTACTTAATCACTTACTAAAACCAAACCAACAATGTAAGATGTCTAAGTTTAAACCAATTGCCAAATGTATTGAAATAATATGTTAAAATGTTTATGTCAAGATGTAAATCATGTAATGTATAACCAATGTCAAAAGTGTTTATGTGTCAAATGTAAACCATGTAATGTGTAACCAAAATGATATGTATGGCTAGTGAAAATGCATCAACTAAACCATAGATGAAATGCACAAGAACATAGTATTGAAGTAAAACTTGGTTTAAATCAAAGCTATGTTTTGTGGAAATGCATGATCAATGTAAATCATGTAATATGTAACCAAAATGATATGTATGGCTAGTGAAATGTATCAACTAAACCATATGCACAAGAACATAGTATTGAAGTAAAACTTGGTTTAAATCAAAGCTATGTTTTGTGGAAATGCATGATCAATGTAAATCATGTAATATGTAACCAAAATGATATGTATGGCTAGTGAAATGTATCAACTAAACCATATGCACAAGAACATAGTATTGAAGTAAAACTTGGTTTAAATCAAAGTTATGTTATGTGGAAATGCATGCTATACTGATACGAACATCTATGCGGTGTTGTGAAAATGCATACATCCAAGCCTTGAGACTGCGGCGATAAACCCTTAAACAACTTAAAGGTTTATCTAAATTATGTATATCGAATTCGGTCATTCCTTCCAATCCCCATACCCAGGATTTCAGGAACGGGAGTTGTCAATTCCTATGGTACCACTACCTACTAACGAACGGCGTAGCTAATGTTAATGAATGTATTGTTCCATTGTAAACAACCCAAATGTCATAACAAAATGTAAGCATGTGATGAAAACGATGTACTAAGTATGCACGCAATGGACATACATAGCATAAAATGTAAATGTATAACGATGTACTAAGTAATGTACTAACAACATAGCAGGTATATGATGTGAAAACTTGGAAAGCATGAAAGTAACAAGTAGGCACATGTGTTCCACCCCAAAACAGTAAAAGAGGGGTCTATGTACTCACTTGAGATTGCTCAGAAGTCCTTGAGTAACAACCAAACAATGCTAGAGATCGCGGATATCAAACGACACCTAATATAGGTAACTATGTTAATAAACCGGACCTAAATCGGAGGATCTGATAGAATGAGGGTTCGTAAACCAAACGAGTATAGAGACTCGTGTCATATGGTTTAACAAAGCCTACATACTAATTGAAACCGTAATCTAAGTGCTTACGACCCATTACGACCCGTTTAGTTAGCTTATGCTACTTTAACGCGTCGTCCGCATGAAATGCGTTCGGACCGCCTAACTAGTCCTATGACAAGTGTTATATGCCTAAACATGTTACATAATCAGTTATGTGACAAAAGTTTAGGTTACATATGCTTAATTACCAATTATACATGAAAAGGGTATTCTGGTAATTTACCTAAGGCATATAAACTACCTATCATACAACTACTTAAACGATGTGACCATAGGGTATAACCTCGGAAGGTTATTCCCTACCTACTATGGTCACCTAATGTGTTTGGTCGGATCCTAATGATCGACCAAATGGGTCGGGTTCGGAGGTATAAGCGATTTATTAGATCGCTTACCCTACGACCCTAGACAACGTGGTAATCTGTAGGCATAGTCCCAAGGGACTATAACCAACGTGATTACACTCACGTTGCGAAGTTCAAACAAACTTCGCATTGACCATAAGCTGGTCAACGCTGAAAGTCAAACAAAGTTTGACTTTCGGACTCGAAAAGCAATAAAAGAACGAAATAATACTTACCCAGGGTCCCCGAATGCTAATCCCGATCCAAGTAGCTCAGGTATGAAACAAAGGTTTCAACTTAGAGCTCCTCAAATCAGAATTCTTGTAAGTTTAGCAATGGGGTGGATGGGTATTTATAGTAAATGGTCCACCGTTAGGATCGTTTCATGGAAACCGTGCTTTAATCGCAACCGTACAAGTGTTGGCAAGTTGTGGTGACTAGAATTGATCCTTATCATCTGACTAGACAAGTGTCAGTATTTACAGTTTTGGTCCCTGCACGTGTTTAAGACCATTCCCGACACTTCCAAGGCCCGTAAAGCCAACTTTAAGGCCCTAAAATGATGCCTAAACATTGTGGACATGAAACATGCTCAAAAATATGCCGGATGATGGTTCGTTTGGTCGTACGAACGCGATGTTCGCTTAATTACGACGGAATGCGCACAAGCGCGAAAAACGATCCAAATGACGCGACGAATGGATTTTTCTTATGCCAAACACTAAAATAAAATGTTTTAGTGCTTACATAAATTTTTGGATGTCCGGATGTATTCAGAACGTAAGTTATGCGCGAAAATGCAAACTTTTGCACTTTTTGACACTTTTAGTCCCTGAATGACCCAAAAGTTTATTTTAGCATACCGAACACCTCAAAGCCTATCTCTAAGCTATGTAAAGGATATTTATGGTATGTTTAACTTATGGTCATGTTCCGGAATGTCTGTTACAGTTCAAATTGGCATACTTTCGCAGTTTATCAAGTTTAGTCCCTGTAAGCGATTTAACTTGTTTTTGCCATACCAAAGCCTTCAAAACTTATTTCTAAGTTATGTAAAGGTTATTTAAGGTATGTTAAGCCTATGTCACTATTCCGGAGTGTTTGTTGCATTAAACTGGTTATATGTACGCATCAGTGCGCGTATAACCTTCCAGAAAGCGATTTAGAGTTTGGAATTGAACAGAAATTGATATGTGCAAATGATACACATATTTTTACAAATCCCAAGTATGAAATACAATATTTCATTGGTTTGGTATTTGTTTGATGGCCGTGGAGGCACAGGTGTTACAGTCTCCCATACTTTAGGAAATTTCGTCCCGAAATTTATTTAGAGGAAACTTGTGAGAGTTTAAAACATGAAGTTGAAAAGATCAAACAACATTGGTTAGGGTTCTGAACTTCTAGTAACTTTAATAACATTATGCTTGCAATGTAAGAGGGACACTTATATACAAGTATATGAAGCGCCATTGGTGCGTCCACCGTACCTCCATTACATCGTTCACATTTTGTTATTGTTGTCACTATCGGTTCTTACACATAATAAATCTTACTGGGTTTCTGTGCACTAAATTTCATAATTATGTACGCGTCTATAATCAGACAATTCCTTGCACAGTTCACACAGTCTATTTTATAATGTGTAGGGAAAAACCAAATGAACAAACCTGTGATGAGTTGTGACTAGACCGCCATAGAGTCCTTTTAATTAAATCAATAAATGATCTAAATAGACTATCAAGGAGTCTGTCCAGCTACATCACTAGATGTCGTTCTTTAACCAAATTGTGAATCAATCTTTTTTAATAGACCACTAAAAGGATCTCTTATGAATCATGGAGTAGTACTTTATAATCCAAGGGTCTTAACTATTACATAGAAGCCCATTAAGGATTTAAGGTAGTACCTTTTTGAATATCCTACTACGTATCCCTCATATGAAGATATGAAAAATTTTACGAGCATTTGGATAACGAATATCCAGAGTATAAAAACACAAAAATGCATAAAAGAAAACATAAGATGCATAAACACATAGTCATATAACCACAAAATTGTTTGTTAATTTGTCTTGTTAATTGCGTACATGCATTTAAAGCACACTAGGAATCCAATCCGTGGATTTCATTTGGTACTTTAAACGTTACCAAGAATCTAACTATAAAAATAGAAAGATTCAAAAAGAAAATTCGATTTCGATTGTAAGGAACCGAAATGTTCGAATTAAGGTACATAAGGAATCCAAATCAAGGACTATGATTTTGGATGATAATCATTCTCAAGGATCTAAATGTGAAGATAAAACGATCCCATGTGGATTTTAGAAGTTGAAGATGTTTTGAAACCTTGCACTGGACGTGCTTATGTCAAAACATGCAGTAAAATGCTTATGAAGTTGTGATGCTTGATATGTCAAGGCGACATATGAAGCAGAATTTGAAGGTTAAGTCAATGTATGAGGAAAATATTTTTGAAAACTATGCATGGGGTTCCTTTAAGAAAAATGTGTTTAACGTTTTTGAAACCTTATATATAATACTTTTGAAATCATAAAGTAGGTGTATTAGATAGATATATTTACAAAAATGTTTTAAAATCATGCGAGATGAATTTTGAAATTATGTATAAGGTTTTTGAAAGACATGAATGATGCTTTTCGAAATCATGCACTTGATAAGAAAATGTATTGTGTTAATATTGTCTTCAGACTATATGAAATATTTTGAAATTAGAAAGGTTGGTTTTGATAACATGGCCAATGTTTTTGAAATAATATAGACAATGTATCTTGAAAAATTGTTTTCAAACTATATGAAATGTTTTGAGATCATGAAGATTGTGTTGAAATACTTGTACTGTGTATGTTGAAAAATCAAAACGTAATGGGTATGAGATTTGAAAATACCCTTAGTTATCTAACCAAGGATTTAAAGGTAAAGATGTGCTGAAGCATGATTACTCATAATGTCACTTTATTTTATGTACTTCGCATCTTAGAATGAAACGAGTACTTAAAATTTTCGAGGGACTCATGAGCGATCATTTGAAAGAGAGAATCACAAGAGTAGTTTGTAAGGAACATAGTTCCTTAATGCAGGTATTATAGGGAAATGCCATAAACACTTGTTATTATACTTGTATATTAGAATTGTGATCAACAACTTTTATTTATGAACAAGACATATTGTTTCACAATACACGAAAACAAAAGAAACAAAGGCATAAGACAGCAACATCCTTTGTTCAGCCGGATGCTCATCCAATGGTTGGATTTGCACTGACTATCTTCGGGCAGTTGTTCCTGAAATGGCTCGTCTTGCCACAGTTGTAGCAAGTACCAGGCGGAAAACGAGCTTGAGTAGGGTTGACTTGGAGTTGGGTAGCAGCAAGATTTGCAACAGCTTTGTTTTGGATAGCAAAGCGGCATGTGTTAATCAAATGTCCCCTTCGTCCACAGTAGGTACATTTGAAGCGGGGTATGAGGTTTGAATGATGACCGTTGCATCGCTTGCACCTAGGAGCAGTTCCTAAGTACGGCTTCCTAGCTGGTGGCCTTGCCACTTGGCTAGGTCCCGCTTGATTAGGTGTAACCGCTGCGGGTTTCCTTGAAGCCTTACGCTTCCTTGATGTTGGTGCAAGCCTGACTTCTGCTTCCTTTGGTGGCTCTTGAGTGGCTTCATTGTCGAGACGAGATGCTTCATTGTTGAGACGAGCCATGGCAATGCCTAAATCCACCGTCCTCTGAATCACTTCGCCAATTTGCTGGACAAATTTGGCTGTTCGCTCGGGCATTTGACCAGTGCTGAGAGGAATAGACATTCTAGAAGGAAATGAAAGTCATAGGAAGAAACAAGTGAAAGGTTATTGGATAATCAATACAGAATGGTAACGAATGAAAATTGTGATCATTTGTTTGTTACCTAAGGCAAACAAATGAGATGGTGACAAATCAAAGTAAATGGGTCAAAAATAATGTATCGCGAAGACATGCTCGCCTATAAGTGAACACTCATCCCAAGAATTCCCAGGTAAGCACAACTGGTCTCACGTCTGATGAGATGTATACGAAGTGCTTGCCTAGACAGAAAACCCAGAATACAGGCATTCACCCTTCCAGTTTGCACGTGTTCACATTATTTAAAACCCAAAACCTTGACGAGATTTTGAAAACTCAAAGGGGTTCAAAACCATATAATAGAGAGTTCAAAACCTAGCAATCAATCATCCTAGAACAGATGATTAGTTTTCAAAGCGGTTTTGAAATTTATGTTCTTGTTGTGGTTGTCGCCTAAGGATAGGTGACAATATTGTTTTATGACTAAACGCAAGTAAACTCGCGTTAGGGTCCTAAGAAAGGTTATAGACTAGGTCAAAGTATTACTAATAACCTAATTCCCTATAACCATGAGCTCTGATACCATCTTTTCTGTCACACCCCGACCACGTAGAACATACAAAACGTGGCGGAAATGTCGGGGAGTGTTGTAACAGAATTAATTGTTTCAAATCCATGGCAATTGAAGTTTCGTTTTATTGATTAAAAGTGTTACAATGTCTTAACAAACAAGGAAATACAACATAATTAACTAGTCTTGCATCTTTTATTGTCACTAAAGCCCAAGTCTGCCTATGTGTATCTTGATCATCTTATGCGACAGCTCCTGAAAAACACATGTGAAAATAGGTACGTCAGCATAAAAATGCCTGTGAGATACATAGGTTTTGTGAAAATAGGTTTCATGACTTATGTTTGAGAAAATGTTTAGTCATGAACCTTGTAATTTGCTTTGTCTTTGTAAATCATTTGAAAAACAATAAGTTCAGATGATACGTATAAATAAGAGAATAATGCATGGTTAAATGAATAACCATGTAAAATGAGTTTGTATAAGTTAAGTTGTTTATAAAACAATGTATTGTGAAAAGTATGTTATTTGTATAAAATGTTATATGTCCAAATTGAAATGATTTAAATAACGCTACGACATGTAATACCATACAAACACTTATATATAGGAAGTACCAGTGGCGTATCCACCATGCTTGTATCATATTACACACGCCTCGTTACTTAATCACTTACTAAAACCAAACCAACAATGTAAGATGTCTAAGTTTAAACCAATTGCCAAATGTATTGAAATAATATGTTAAAATGTTTATGTCAAGATGTAAATCATGTAATGTATAACCAATGTCAAAAGTGTTTATGTGTCAAATGTAAACCATGTAATGTGTAACCAAAATGATATGTATGGCTAGTGAAAATGCATCAACTAAACCATAGATGAAATGCACAAGAACATAGTATTGAAGTAAAACTTGGTTTAAATCAAAGCAATGTTTTGTGGAAATGCATGATCAATGTAAATCATGTAATATGTAACCAAAATGATATGTATGGCTAGTGAAATGTATCAACTAAACCATATGCACAAGAACATAGTATTGAAGTAAAACTTGGTTTAAATCAAAGATATGTTTTGTGGAAATGCATGATCAATGTAAATCATGTAATATGTAACCAAAATGATATGTATGGCTAGTGAAATGTATCAACTAAACCATATGCACAAGAACATAGTATTGAAGTAAAACTTGGTTTAAATCAAAGTTATGTTCTGTGGAAATGCATGCTATACTGATACGAACATCTATGCGGTGTTGTGAAAATGCATACATCCAAGCCTTGAGACTGCGGCGATAAACCCTTAAACAACTTAAAGGTTTATCTAAATTATGTATATCGAATTCGGTCATTCCTTCCAATCCCCATACCCAGGATTTCAGGAACGGGAGTTGTCAATTCCTATGGTACCACTACCTACTAACGAACGGCGTAGCTAATGTTAATGAATGTATTGTTCCATTGTAAACAACCCAAATGTCATAACAAAATGTAAGCATGTGATGAAAACGATGTACTAAGTATGCACGCAATGGACATACATAGCATAAAATGTAAATGTATAACGATGTACTAAGTAATGTACTAACAACATAGCAGGTATATGATGTGAAAACTTGGAAAGCATGAAAGTAACAAGTAGGCACATATGTTCCACCCCAAAACAGTTTGGAAAACAGTAAAAGAGGGGTCTATGTACTCACTTGAGATTGCTCAGAAGTCCTTGAGTAACAACCAAACAATGCTAGAGATCGCGGATATCAAACGACACCTAATATAGGTAACTATGTTAATAAACCGGACCTAAATCGGAGGATCTGATAGAATGAGGGTTCGTAAACCAAACGAGTATAGAGACTCGTGTCATATGGTTTAACAAAGCCTACATACTAATTGAAACCTTAATCTAAGTGCTTACGAGCCATTACGACCCGTTTAGGTAGCTTATGCTACTTTAACGCGTCGTCCGCGTGAAATGCGTTCGGACCGCCTAACTAGTCCTATGACAAGTGTTATATGCCTAAACATGTTACATAATCAGTTATGTGACAAAAGTTTAGGTTACATATGCTTAATTACCAATTATACATGAAAAGGGTATTCTGGTAATTTACCTAAGGCATATAAACTACCTATCATACAACTACTTAAACGATGTGACCATAGGGTATAACCTCGGAAGGTTATTCCCTACCTACTATGGTCACCTAATGTGTTTGGTCGGATCCTAATGATCGACCAAATGGGTCGGGTTCGGAGGTATAAGCGATTTATTAGATCGCTTACCCTACGACCCTAGACAACATGGTAACCAGTAGGCATAGTCCCAAGGGACTATAACCAACGTGATTACACTCACGTTGCGAAGTTCAAACGAACTTCGCATTGACCATAAGCTGGTCAACGCTGAAAGTCAAACAAAGTTTGACTTTCGGACTCGAAAAGCAATAAAAGAACGAAAGAATACTTACCCAAGGTCCCCGAATGCTAATCCCGATCCAAGTAGCTCAGGTATGAAACAAAGGTTTCAACTTAGAGCTCCTCAAATCAGAATTCTTGTAAGTTTAGCAATGGGGTGGATGGGTATTTATAGTAAATGGTCCACCGTTAGGATCGTTTCATGGAAACCGTGCTTTAATCGCAACCGTACAAGTGTTGGCAAGTTGTGGTGACTAGAATTGATCCTTATCATCTGACTAGACAAGTGTGAGTGTGTGGAGGAGGATTAAACAGCTGCTAACTGTTGTTAAATGCAGTTAATCTGGTCCAGAAGGCGGACGCGGCCCGCTTCAGGATGTACATAAACTCAGGCGGGCCGCCTGGCTATGTCAGATCAGAAATAAGTTTCAGTATTTACAGTTTTGGTCCCTGCACGTGTTTAAGACCATTCCCGACACTTCCAAGGCCCGTAAAGCCAACTTTAAGGCCCTAAAATGATGCCTAAACATTGTAGACATGAAACATGCTCAAAAATATGCCGGATGATGGTTCGTTTGGTCGTACGAACGCGATGTTCGCTTAATTACGACGGAATGCGCACAAGCGCGAAAAACGATCCAAATGACGCGACGAATGGATTTTTCTTATGCCAAACACTAAAATAAAATGTTTTAGTGCTTACATAAATTTTTGGATGTCCGGATGTATTCAGAACGTAAGTTATGCGCGAAAATGCAAACTTGTGCACTTTTTGACACTTTTAGTCCCTGAATGACCCAAAAGTTTATTTTAGCATACCGAACACCTCAAAGCCTATATCTAAGCTATGTAAAGGATATTTATGGTATGTTTAACTTATGGTCATGTTCCAGAATGTCTGTTACAGTTCAAATTGGCATACTTTCGCAGTTTGTCAAGTTTAGTCCCTGTAAGCGAATTAACTTGTTTTTGCCATACCAAAGCCTTCAAAACTTATTTCTAAGTTATGTAAAGGTTATTTAAGGTATGTTAAGCCCATGTCACTATTCCAGAGTGTTTGTTGCATTAAACTGGTTATATTTACGCATCAGTGCGCGTATAACCTTCCAGAAAGCGATTTAGAGTTTGGAATTGAACAGAAATTGATATGTGCAAATGATACACATATTTTTACAAATCCCAAGTATGAAATACAATATTTCATTGGTTTGGTATTTGTTTGATGGCCGTGGAGGCACAGGTGTTACAGTCTCCCCTACTTTAGGAAATTTCGTCCCGAAATTTATTTAGAGGAAACTTGTGAGAGTTTAAAACATGAAGTTGAAAAGATCAAACAACATTGGTTAGGGTTCTGAACTTCTAGTAACTTTAATAACATTATGCTTGCAATGTAAGAGGGACACTTATATACAAGTATATGAAGCGCCATTGGTGCGTCCACCGTACCTCCATTACATCGTTCACATTTTGTTATTGTTGTCACTATCGGTTCTTACACATAATAAATCTTACTGGGTTTCTGTGCACTAAATTTCATAATTATGTACGCGTCCATAATCAGTCACCATTCTTGGCCAACCGGAAAAAGCGACGGAATGATAAAAGGGTGGGTTCATACCCGGAAGCCCGATATAATACTTCAAAATGCAAAACCCTAGCCAGACCCTGAGGGTGAATCTGGCTAAACGACACACGATAGTACTCTAAGATATTCAAAACAAAGTTCGAGAAAGGATGACGAAGGTTTGAAAATTCAAAATGTCGATAGTAGAGGGCAACAGAACCAGGGGACATTGATCGATTGAAACATCGCATCCCGGTGCAACCGGTTTAAACCTCAACCCAATCCCCCGTTCCATACAAAAATTTTCTACTTCCTCTTGGGTTAATCGAGAAAACGATTTCGCTAGGTCTTTACGAGCACCCATGCTATAATAAGATAACCAGAAATATGGAATCGGAACTAACCTGGAAGGAGAAAAGGAAAGGAAACTTGAGAGAAAATATGTGATTAATTGTTTTCTTCTAAGTGATAAACGAAAATTAATGAAACAAGAGATGTTATAATTACACAGAGGGCTAGTAAAACCGCCGCCTGACACAAAAGAAACTGCCAGAAGTCATATCAACTGTCTTGTCAAAATTCAAAAATTCAAAAGCTCAACCGCTTTCAACCTTCCAAGCTTTCAAGCCTTGAAGCCTTCAAGTGGAATAAAATAAATGTACAAAAAGTCAGAAGTATTTGTGCCTACACCCAAAACCCTCTGACTTGGGGGGCTGATGACAGGGTAGCTCAAACCTCAATAAAATGACTGAAAATACATGATAGCTTGAAGGGTTAAAAGGTTCAAAGGTTTAAAGACCGGGAACTGAGCTAAGGCAGCACGTGTATAGTAATCAGTCACTTCATTGATTACTTGAACAACTCTCCCAGCTGCAAAAAGCAGAACGTGTGCACAGAGTGTAGTCTTTTATCCGCAGGTCCAAACGTTTCAACCCCTAAAAGGGTAAGTCCTCCACTGCAAGCAGGGTTCACTAGTCCAACGTTTCCTCTTTGGGCGATCTTCTCCACTATAAATGACACTTCATTTAGTGCATTTCAAACATTCCAGATCGGTCCTGATTCTCTAGGGATCTCTGATCTTCCTTCTCATCTCTCGAGTACTTGTTCCATATAAGTCTCTCTTCTTCACATTCAACACACACAATTGAGTTGCTCTTGTATTCGAAGCTGAACATCTTTCAGCTGAGAATCTTGAACAAACAACAAAATATAACTAGTGAACCTCTCTCCACGTCTTGCAAACGTGGGGGGACCCCATGACCTGCGTTAGGCAAACCAGAACCCTTCAAGCCTTTTGCCTAACCGGCCTAATCACTATCATTGGTCTTGTATTTGTTGCATCAACAGGTTGATTATAAAAAAAAGTTGTTTTTAACACTAAGTCAGTAACTGTTTATTTGGTCTTGGGTGGTCCCAACTCCCATAGAAAATGAAAAGTTGAGCAATTCCTTATTTGGTTTCATATAAGATGCATGAACGAGTCATGCTACTCGTGATCTTCTTATGTTTGGCTTGTTAATATTTTGAATTAAATTGAGCTTAAACGTGCTCGAGACTAAACTGAAGCTCGTTTAATAAACGAGTCTAAAACCAAACGCTATGTACAATATTTGATTAGTCCTATCAATCTAAACAAACCTATTATTTATATAAGATATCATTACATTTATTTATCATATAATAGTTTTATAGAGTAAAAGTAACTAAATTGGAAGAATTATATATATCCTTGAAAACATGTAAAATGTCATACATACCCAATCAAAACTTAAAATATCGTATATACCTAACATAATCAATAAATGTATAAACGAGTTGATCCTAAGGGAGTTTGACTTAAAAACTCTCACTTGTGTCGCTCGAACTTTAGACAAATCGAGCTCGGCTCGACTCAACTCAACTCATTTATACCCCTACTAAAACACCAAATTAAAACCTAATAATCCAATCAAAATTGTAAGGTAATCTAGTCCTCTCTAGAATACGGATCTTTCGCTCGAACAATCAACACACGGGGATGTGCAGAAACCACCACGCGTAACGTACGCTGCGTAGGAAAGGAACAGAAGGAGTAGAAAACAGAAATCTGAGAATACACTCTATTATTCTCATATGATCAGCCGTCACACACAAAGTTAGTAGGGTTTCTCTCTCTAGGTTTCTTATGCAAGAATGTTTCCCAAAAAGTCTGTTGTCATTACATAAACTTTCAGTATTTATACAATGACCAAATCCCGAACACAGGAGTTCCGGATTGGCATAACAAAACTCGGACATCATTAATCCAAACAACCTTTCGAGTTTATCCTAACAAACTCAGACTATAAAAAACAAATAAACCTATCTGAGTTTAACTAATAAATTCGGACAAACCTACTGACCTTCCGAGTTT
The DNA here is from genome assembly GCA_030545235.1 of Helianthus tuberosus. NCBI lineage: Eukaryota > Viridiplantae > Streptophyta > Magnoliopsida > Asterales > Asteraceae > Helianthus > Helianthus tuberosus. The sequence continues at coordinate 2,705 of JARYGA010015226.1, read as the reverse complement.
AACATATAAACTCCGAATACATACAACTGGTTAACAAACTCGGAATGTATAAAAGATTTTAGATAATTACAAGTTACAATACGACCCCTTAACTTCTTCAATAAGGTAAATCCAGCACTTATTACCAAATAGTGCATTTACAGACTCCCCTTTGATATGTGCGGATCTTCAAAACAAACTTGTAATAGTCTTCATCCTTGCCTTGGAAATGAGCTTCCCACACCAACTTGATTCTTTACACAGAATTGAACAACTCTAATGTATTGAAGAGTCACTTGTTGATCTTCTTTCAAGTAATGCAAAGAGTGTCTCTGCAGCTTTTTTAAATCTTCGAGCTTGAAGTTGACCAGCCAAACCGGATCTAAAATCCTTCTTTCATCAGTAACTTTCTTTCTTTTAATCACAGCTTCCCTAGTCTTTCTATCAATGTACCAGTACCTTATACCTTCCAAGCTATCCAAATTGAACTGTCTTATCGGAATCTTTCTTAAGCATCTGGCATGCTTGTACACCATTTTATAATTTCGCTTTCCTATGAACTTGTCTCTGCTTCTTTCCCGTCTGCCCATGGCAGGTTTAAACATCTTCCACCGACTATTTTGACTTTCTTCTTCAACCCGTTCATGTTTGCGTTTGTGGTAGGAGTGTTCACATATAACGGGGTGATATGATGCAAATCACGTGAGGGAAGGGTCCTTAGATATTTTAATCTACCCCATCCATATAATCTCTCTCATTTTTTATTTCTATCTACAAAAAAATCCTCTCAGTATGTCAAGGAATCCGTCGACCAAAGAGGGAGACGATACGTTGGCTATATCTTATATCGCAACCCATCATTAACGTTCATCTACTAGTAGAAGGGTTTCATTTTGGAACTAGGTTTACCAACAATGTTGGAGACCACCCGAAATTTGGATCAACTTAACTCACATTTCTCGTTTATCCGTTACAAATGTACAAGATTTCATGGGAGGTTTATGAATGTGGAAAATCCCGACAACGAGCTCTCGGAATCTGAAGTCATTCAAGTGGCCCTTGGGGACTGGACTACAAATACACCTACGATGAGGACTTTGAGCACGTTTCGGTGTGGCAAATTATTAGGATGTATGTTTAACTTTTGTGCTTTAGTTTTATGTAATGTTTAGGTTTTATGTTTTTTATGTAATGTTTAGGTTTTATGTTATAATTGACTTTTTTAAATTAAAAAAATAGCTCATGACATGGGTAGGCGCCCGCCGGTGGTTTATGTTAAATAAGTACTTTGAAATAAAATTGACATGGCGGGATTTGGTTGGTTGGGGCAAAGGTACTACCCTTAAGTGCCCCTTCCTCCCTAAATGAAATACATATAAGCCCGGACAACGAAGCAAAATATTTCTGCCACATACGGCACCCTCTCCATCCTAGCGTATAGCCGACATACAATGGCCCCTTTGGGTGTATGGTACACCACCTCTATGTTACTCTTCGTTAAGTATTGCATTCAACATAATTTCAATACCACATAACTTTGGTAATCCTATATACTTCAAATTCAACATGAATTAAATGTTTAATTAGGTTCAAGCCATCTCAACAGACAATAACTCTAATCACACATAAGTTAGTTAAAATAAACATACAACTAATGGACCACATAATACAACATTGTGATCCTACTTAAAAATTTGTAACATATGAATTTCAACTTGATCAAACACAACATTACAAGTCAATGTCAACTTTTGATCACATATAACAATGTGTTTCCTTAGTGTCAAAATGAGACCTTAATCAATGGTCTATGTATAGACTTCAACTTGTATCACACACCATTCTTTGTGCGAGACACACAACACGTATCTATATCACACAATTTAAGTAGCCAAATAATCATTTTTATCTATATATCTTACAATTTAAGGAGCCAAATAATCATTTTTTTGGCTAATGAGTTTTATACTAGTAGCAACAAAACTATTGATCAAACGGTATACATTAGAATTGTCCGATGCTTCTTCTTCTAACCTCATTAGAGTGAGTTCTACTCCTATATAAACATCTTTCATATTCTTCATTACGAGCATGTTTTAATAAATGTAATGAATTAGATTTTGTACTCTGATTTATATAACGTTCTTAAACATCTATATAATCAGTGTCGTCTCAGCCCTTACGGGGGCCTAAAGCGAACTTAAAAATTGGGGGCCTTTTCGTAAGAATTAATGAGTTGGCTAACGGTATAACTCACAAACAGTTGGGGCAAGTCGGCCAGGTTACATTAGAATTTAAGTAGCCAAATAATCATTTTTTTGGCTAATGAGTTTTATACTAGTAGCAACAAAACTATTGATCAAACGGTATACATTAGAATTGTCTGATGCTTCTTCTTCTAACCTCATTAGAGTGAGTTCTACTCCTATATAAACATCTTTCATATTCTTCATTACGAGCATGTTTTAATAAATGTAATGAATTAGATTTTGTACTTTGATTTATATAACGTTCTTAAACATCTATATAATCAGTGTCGGCTCAGCCCTTACGGGGGCCTAAAGCGAACTTAAAAATTGGGGGCCTTTTCGTAAGAATTAATGAGTTGGCTAACGGTATAACTCACAAACAGTTGGGGCAAGTCGGCCAGGTTACAAGTCATAAAATGTCATAATTAAAAGTTCTTTTAAATTAATTAACAAGTTCAATTCAAGCAGTTACCAAAT